>JANAVB010004331.1:0-22745 GCA_029216955.1 Iris pallida | reverse complement strand
GTGTGTCGCGTTTGTGTCCACGAGAGCCTGGACACGCTGCACGAGCTGTCTGTTACACTGGCTGATGTACATGTTTGAACAAATTGGACACCTTCGTCCATTGTTTGGACACGAGGACACCTCTAACACGTGAACATATGGTCGACACATCCTGACACCACTGTAAATGAATGTATTGGTTTTGATTTGGGTTTTGAATTAAATTTGGTTTGGGTTGGATAGCCAATTCTGATACATTGTTAAACTGAGAATTTTCGATTTGGGGTTTTAGTATTTTTAACTGATTTTAAATTGTTAAAATACATATTGTACCATTTAAAAATGTATTGATAGATGTGTAGATAACTAGGAATTTGAATGGAATGTGTTGTATTCGACATTCATAATATTGTATGATGAACAGTAGGAAATTCCTGATATTACACACTCTATTGTTCCATATCACATTGATTCACTGTCATGACACTCGAGACACACATTTCCCAAGGTCTAAAATGAACTGAGCATGTTAGATTGGGCTTTAGTATTTAATGTAAACCTGAGTTGATATATTAGCATGTTTTTGAATTTAATGAGGAATTCCCCTGTTGGCTGATACTGTACTGTTCTTCATTTTTGGACTTTTAAATTCTGTTTTAACTGAATTTAGATAATTAGATTTTTATGATAGATCATGTACACATGTAATAGCTTCTGTTAGTTTGATTTTACGTATTGGATTTGGGTTTTGCACTTAGAACTGGAATATGGACATGTTGTCTGGACTGATAATGTGGACTGATCCAGTCCTAAAAACTCACGTTCCTGAATTTATTTCACCTTTCAAACTGAAATTCGAATGTTATTCTATGTTCATTTCTTATGCGTTGGTGTTGGTTCTTCACACATGATTAGTTAAGTTATGTGGAGTCTTGTTGATGTAGGAAGTTAGGTATCATAGGGAATGAGAATGCGAATTTGGGTCTATATAACTGCTATTAGCAAATTTCTGAAAGAACTAATAACTGTCATTGAATTCCTATAAACTGCCATAGCCATGTTAATCCATATACCCTCTGTTAGATAGGTTATTCCTCAAAGGTTATGGGGATTCGAAGTTAGTTGGGCTATCATTTGAAACCTGAGAATATGTTCACTTTGGGTTTATAAACTGTCAAACTGATTTCTCATAACACACACACTTTAATTCCCTTGTACACACTCTACACACACACACATGTATCATCACTGCTCATAAATTCCATGATACACTCGCACATACACACTCTATTGACACTCATGTACACACACAACACAACTAAAGTATCCACACTTTTCAAATTCCTGAATTACCATTTGCACATATACACTTAATACACACTCTTCATTCATATTTTTCTGTCACACCAATATCTATGTGACACTACACTAATATACACCCTCATGATACACTGTTTCAGATTACCTAATCACTATTGTCTCCACAAACACACACACACATGTTTTTTTTCTCTATCACCCTATTTATATAATGTATATATATATATATCTAAATGTGATGTATTATTATGTGGCCTAGGTCTAATGTAATTATTTATATAAACTAAATATATTATTAAATATATGTAATGTGTGAAATGTGTGTGTGAACTATACTAGATCAGACTAATATTGAAATGCGTATATGTGTGAAAGTGTGAAATGGACTATGTATGATGTAGCTATATGGCCTATATACAGGGCATAGCCTATGGGTGTATACCTATGGCTCATAGCCTGTGTGTATGGCTTGAATGCCAGTATAGGTGTGCAGTTGACTTGTATAGCCTAGATGTGGTGTGTACTTGCTAGAATAGGCTGGTTAGGCTTAGTGAGACTTGTTTGACTTAGGCTTGACCTAGTTTGACTAGTCTAGTTGACTAGAGTTGACCGACAGTTGACTTTAGTCTAGTTTGACCTAGACAGCATGCAGATGCATAGTAGATTATATTTATTATCCCCTGTATACATCTTGACTTGTGTTGCTCTAACTAGGAGTCAGGTACCTCATCTCGGACAGTATATTTACTTCAGACATTCAGATACCAGGCGAGTACATTCTCTGACCGTTTTATACTTGTCTGGATTTACATTCTTGCTCTAGATTACTTTACTTGATGCTGACACGATTGTTATCAAAGATTGGTACTATATGGATCTTCTTTTGAGATGTATCCCTTGTATTCATTAAATACATATTGTGATGTGCGCTTCACTTACATATTGTATTTATTGAATAGCCTTATCCTTGTATACTCATTGTACATATTGTACTCTCATTATCCCATGAGTCCCATGGATAGACCATTGTACAACTATTGTATAACATTGTACATATATTGTATAACGTTGTACACTATTGTATAAGATAACGTAACTGGAGTGGATCCTTGTGTATTGATGGGAAAACTATGAGGCGATGCCCCTCCCCGACGAGTTTGTGTTGGAGGGATTGTCTCAAAGCTCTCCGCTGGATGGAGCAAGTTCTATGCAAACATGCATAGGAAGAAGCTTGAGATCAGCCTTGAAGATCTCTTGCATGAAATATATGTTGAGGACCAGATGCGGGCTCAACTGAAGGTGGACACACTGTCCAAGCAATTGGCTAACGCCAATCTGGTTCAGACCAAGGAACCAAGGGGAAAGCAGGGGCTTTCCACAACAAGAAGAAGGACTCTGACAATCTAAAAGTCAAGGGAACTTCTATCAAGAAAAAGAAGCCAAAGTCTCAAATGCCTTACTTCAAGTGTGGCAAGAAGGGTCACTTTAAGAATGAGTGCAAAGCAAAGACCAAGCAATCAGAGCAAGAAGAGCCTAGTAAGGTATCTATGATCACTGATGTTGTTGCTATGATTGCACAGGTTGATGCGGTAAGGACTGACTCTGACTGGTGGGTAGACACTGGATCCTCCTGCCATGTCTGCTCTAGTAAGGAGTGGTTCACCTACACCCTACTTCTGAAGTGGTTATGATGGCGAAACAAGCACAAGCTGAAGTGCTCGGGATCGGGACGGTGGTGTTGAAGCTGACTTCGGGGAAGTCTCTGACGCTTCAAGGCGTGAAGCACGTACCTGCTATCGCCAAGAAACTGATCTCGGGAGGCCTACTCTGCAATGTAGGCCTCAAGATGGACATCAATGCTGGCCAGATGGTGATGTCCATCAAGGGAACATATTTCGGAAAAGCTTTTTATACCAAAAGAATGTTCAAAATTCAGCTTGTAAATCACTCCAATATAATTAATGTGATTAATAAAGTCACTCATTCTGCTTATCACTTGAGTTGTGGTATAATAGGCGAGAACATGTTTATTGTAAACGAATAAAAGAATGTCTAGTCTAGGACTTATCTCCAAGTGTGGGGGTAAGGTAGAGAAATGTGAAGTTTGTGCTCAAACAAAGATCACAAGGAAACCCTTTCCTCGGGTTAATCGAAGTACAGATCTTCTGGAGTTGGTACACTCGATATCTGTGACTTCAAACAGTTCTCACAAAGGCCGGGATGAATTATTTCATAACCTTCATCGATGACTTCTCAAAGTATGCGTTCGTCTACTTACTGAAGGTAAAGACAAAGCATTCGAGAAGTTCGAGGAGTTTAGAACCGAAGCTGAGCGACAGACTGGACAACAACTCAAAAGGATAAGAAGTGATCGAGGTGGAGTGTACAGGTCTCATGAATTCGTATCGTTCTGCAATGAACATGGAATTGTCAATGAAACTACGGCTCCGTACTCTCCTCAATCAAACGGAGTAGCAGAGAAAGAACAGAACGTTAACAGAAATGATGAACTCTATGTTGTTGACTGCTGGTCTTCCTAAGTGCTACTGGGGAGAAGCTGCTTTGACGGCCACTTTTATTCTAAATAGAGTGCCTCATGCAACTTCAGACGTTACTCATGAATGCGCGCACTGCACGCACTGCGCACACTGCACACACTGCACAACCAGCACAACCAGCGCAATCCAGCACAACCTTGCACAACCCAGGGCAACCCTGCGCAACCCAGCGCAATCCAGCGCATCCAAGCGCAACCTGAGCGCAACCTGGGCGCGCACCTGGGCAGCACAACTGGGCTTGCGCACCTGGACATGCGCAACTGGGCTTGCGCAACGTGGCTGCGCAAGTGGCTCGCGTAACGAGCGCAACTAAAGCGCACTATGCGCCTAGCGACGATGCTGACGTGCTAAGTGCAAAGTGCGCCAACAAAATGCCACATTACGCCTCATGAGCCCATGAGCCCGAGTCCGAGTCCGAGTCTGAGTCGCTAAGCCCCTACGGGGCTTAGCTCCCATGGAAATGAATTTCCAAAGTGCAAAAAGCATGGATGCTTTTATTGTTGATTTAGCCTTTTTCCCATTAGAAAAATAACCCCACATGACACACCCATGTACACCTCCACACCACATGTGCATATCTAAAATAGGAATGCTATTATATAGAGATACAACTCCTTTGGTCTAGCCGATGTGGGACTAAAATTCTCTTTGAAATAGACCAAACTCCAACAATCCCCCACATATCTCTATATATATGGGTATAAGTGTTCCCACAGTAACTGTCTATCATGCATTAGGAGAGATGTCGCTTACGACTTGAATCTTCCCGTATGGGTCAAACAACAGACTATAATACAAGAATGGACTAAGCCTTGAATTCTGTACCATAGCTAAAATTCTTTCCACTCGCATAATGTAGTTACGTATGCTTCTAGCTACACAATAAAGGCCCTGTTCCAGCCTGGTTTCAGTGTATACTTTTGGGCGTCTACAAGTTTACCCTCAAGAGACGGCCTGATATCTCTTTGTCCATACACTATAGGTGAGTTCATTATAAATAGACATGGCATGAAGCGCTTTGCGCTTCACTTGCGGTGCTACGCCGCCATGACATGGCTTAAAGCTGAGGCCTTACCCCGTACCGGGAACCTCATCGTAGTGTCATACTACTATAGCATGAGGCAACCGCCTCTTTGTAGTGCCAAACTACCCAGCATGAAGCCTTAGGCTCCCTTACGGTGTTATGCCGCAACGACATGGCTTACAAGGCCGAGGCTTTATCCCTAACAGGGTACCTCATGGTGGTGTCGTGCCACTGTAACATGAGTAACTCCTCCTCTTGTGTGCTGACTATACCCTTCTTTATTTTTATCATACAGCATTAGGCTAACTGCCTATTTGCGTGTGCTACGCTGCTGTGACTTGGCCTGCAAAGCCGAGGCTTTATCCTATTACTGGGCAGCACCCCACATATAGGAACCTCATTGTGGAGTCACCCCACTATAGCATGGAGTTTCACTACTTGTAGTGTTGCTCTACCGTGCCTCCTGTAAGGCACACTAGGCATTCACTCTGCCTGAGAACTTATTAAGGCAATTAAGCCAACCTTCCCACAGGAACCATTTTTCACAGAAAACAACAGTAGACAACAGTGGTTATAGGTCCGTAACCTCTCTATGCCCAATAGAACATGTACCCACCATTCCTGATATTCTTCCGATTAGTGGTCCTCCCTTGAACCAAAAGCTAAATGCCTAGTAGATAAATCTTTGAACTAATAGCATAAAACTTTATGGTAGGAATACAATATCAGAATGCCTTCAAGTCCATTTTACAAGCTGTGTCATCGACCAGCTGGCGCTTGAGGCCTTTGGTGAACGGATCCGCCAGGTTTCTCCTGACTCCGAACATCAATAACTGCAATAACACCTCTCTTGATAAGTTCGTGTACTGCCCTGTGCTTCAACCACACAGTCCTCTTCTTTCCGTTGAAGACGTCATTTGATGCCACCCGCCGTAGTCGCTTGGTTGTCGCAGTATATCGGTATCGCCGGTATTTGCGCCCCAACCACTGGAAGATCATACATGAGCTCCCGAAGCCATTCTGCTTTCTCGGCTGCGGTATCAAGTGCAAAGAACTCAGATTCTATGGATGACCACGAGAGCATGGTCTGCTTCTTCGACTTCTACGATATAGCAGCTCTACCCATTGTGAAAATGAATCCACCTGTGGACCTCTCGCTCTCCACCTCTGAGCACCAGCTGGCATCACTGAAGCCTTCCACTACCGGTGGATCTCCGCTGTAGTAAAGTGCATATGTCTGAGTCTTCTTGAGATATCTCATAACCCGTTTCACAGCTATCCAGTGTTCAGCACCTGGGTTGCTCGTGAAACGACCCAGCATTCCCACGACGAAAGCTATGTCAGGCCTTGTGGTATTAGTAGCATACATCAAACTTCCGATTACGCTTGCATACTCCAGCTGCCTGACGCTTTTCCCTGAATTAGGCTTCAGCTTCAGATCACACCTGTACGGCGTATCGATCCCTGGAAGATCCCGATACCCATAACGAGTGATCATTTTCTCAATATAATGAGACTGTGACAGCGCTAGTCCAGTGTCTGTCCGAATGATCTTGATCCCTAAGATTACATCAGCTTCCCCCAAGTCCTTCATACTGAACTTGCTTGAGATAAACTTCTTTGTCTCTGTGACACAGCTAATATTCGTACCTAGGATAAGCATGTAGTCCACGTACAGACAAACGATCACACCTCTTCCATCAGCAAACTTTGTGTAAAAATACTTGTCCATATCGCTGACCATGTAGCCATTTGACCTTATAACTTTGTCAAATTTCTCATGCCACATCTTGGGATGTTGTTTAAGACCGTACAAGGATTTTACCAACTTACAGACTTTGTCTTCAAGACCCCTGATGACAAATCCCTCTGGCTATTGCATGTAAATTTCTTCGGTCAGCTCGCCATTTAGGAAAGCCGTATTCACATTCATCTGATGTATCAGCATCTTATGTATTGCTGCAAGAGCAATCAACATTCTGATGGTGGTCATCCGGGCTACTGGAGCATACGTATCAAAATAGTCATTCCCCTGCTTCTGAGAAAACCCCTTGGCTACCAACCTAGCCTTGAACTTGTCAATAGTTCCGTCTGCTTTCATCTTCTTCTTGAAGATCCATTTGCATCCGATGGGTTTCGCTCCTTCAGGAAGATCAACCAACACCTAAGTGTTATTTGAGGTGATGGAATCAATTTCATTGTCAATCGCCTCCTTCCAGAAAACTGCGTCTTTGGTCTTTATTGCCTCATCATAGGTAAGCGGATCAGCTTCCACATGATAGGTGACAAAGTCACTTCCGAAGTCCTTCGGCCTCCTCACTCGCTTCGTTGACGGCTCAGCGAGATCTGGTTCAACAGTTGTTTCAATAACAACATCTTCTTGGACCACATCTTCATTGAAGACCTGTGCACCCTCATTGTTCTCCGGAACATCCGCAAGAACATATTCTTGTGCCTTGCAAATTTGTCTTCAAAATATTTTGCGTCGCGAGATTCAATGATATGATTTGACTCAATATCAAGAAATCTCCGAGCATCACTCTTCTCGGCATACCCTAAGAAGATCGTCTTAGTAGTCCTTGTCCCAAGCTTCTGAATCTTCAGATCTGGAAGCTTGACATATGCCAGACACTCCCACACTCGAATGACATTCAAGTTAGGTCTGACCTTAAACCAGAGTTCATGAGGAGTAACGTCTGAAGTTGCATGAGGCACTCTATTTAGAATAAAAGTGGCCATCAATGCAGCTTCTCCCCAGTAGCACTTAGGAAGACCAATAGTCAACAACATAGAGTTCATCATTTCTGTTAACGTTCTGTTCTTCCTCTCTGCTACTTCCGTTTGATTGAGGAGAGTACGGAGCCGTAGTTTTATTGACAATTCCATGTTCTTTGCAGAATGATGCGAATTCATGAGACCTGTACTCCCTACCTCGATCACTTCTTATCCTTTTGAGTTGTTGTCCAGTCTGCCGCTCAGCTTCGGCTCTGAACTCCTTGAACTTCTTGAATGCTTCGTCTTTAGCCTTCAGTAAGTAGATGAACGCATACTTTGAGAAGTCATCGATGAAGGTTATGAAATACTTCATCCCGGCCTTTGTAGAGAACTGTTTGAAGTCACAGATATCGGAGTGTACCAACTCCAGAAGATCTGTACTTCGATTAACCCGAGGAAAGGGTTTCCTTGTGATCTTTGTTTGAGCACAAACTTCACATTTCTCTACCTTACCCCCATAATTTGAGATAAGTCCTAGACTAGACATTCTGTTTATTCGTTTACAATGAACATGTCCTAGCCTATTATGCCACAACTCAAGAGTATAAGCAGAATGAGTGACTTCATTAATCACATTAATTATATTGGACTGATTTACAAGCTGAATTTTGAACATTCCTTCGGTATAAAAAGCTTTCCCGAAATATGTTCCCTTGATGGACATCACCATCTAGCCAGCATTGATGTCCATCCTGAGGCCTGCATTGCAGAGTAGGCCTCCCGAGATCAGGTTCTTGGCAATAGCAGGTACGTGATTCACGCCTTGAAGCGTCAGAGACTTCCCCGAAGTCAGCTTCAACACCACCGTCCCGATCCCGAGCACTTCAGCTTGTGCCTGGTTCGCCATCATAACCACTTCAGAAGCAGGGGTGTAGGTGGTGAACCACTCCTTACTGGAGCAGACATGGCAGGAGGCTCCAGTGTCTACCCACCAGTCAGTCCTTACCGCATCAACCTGTGCAATCATAGCAACAACATCAGTGATCGTAGATACCTTACTAGGCTTTCCTTGCTCTGATTGCTTGGTCTTTGCTTTGTACTCATTCTTGAAGTGGCCCTTCTTGCCATTGAAGGAAGGCATTTGAGACTTTGGCTTCTTTTTCTTGATAGAAGTTCCCTTGACTTTTAGATTTTCAGAGTCCTTCTTCTTGCTGTGGAAAGCCGCCTGCTTTCCTTTTGGTTCCTTGGTCTGAACCAGATTGGCGTAAGCCAATTGCTTGGACAGTGTGTCCACCTTCAGTTGAGCCCGCATCTGGTCCTCAACATATATTTCCTGTAAGAGATCTTCAAGGCTGATCTCAAGCTTCTTCCTATGCATGTTTGTATAGAACTTGCTCCACCCAACGGGGAGCTTTGAGACAATCCCTCTAACAATAAACTTGTCATGGAGGGGCAACACCTCGTCTTCCAGCTTCTGTCGCAGTTTCAGGAACTCCTTCACCTGCGGCAGCAGAGACTTTTCGTCCTCAAAGAACCACTTGTGATATTTTTCAACCACAAATATTTTACTGCAGTTCTTGTCTTCTTCGTAGAGTTTTTCTAGAGACTCACATATGCCTCTAGCGATATTCTTTTTAGAATAGGATTCTGTAAGGGAATCCTCAATAGCATTCAGGATAAGCAGCCTGCAAATGCTATTTTCTCTTCTCCACTTGGCCTGAAGTTTAGTAGCCGCAGAGATTGCGACAGCAGACCCAGTATCTGGAACGGTAGGTTCCTCTTCAAGAAGCACGTGATCCACGTCTCTGAGTTGAAGAGTGAGAAAAACCTTTCCCTTCCAGACTTGATAATGCTCTCCATCAAACTTTTTTAATTTGCAAAAGTTAGTATTGAGGAGTAAAGCATTAACGTTTTCCATCGTAGCAATAAAGCTTTGAGATTGTTATTGTCGGGGCACAATTTTTCGATAGAAAACCGAGAATATGAAACAATTATAAAAACAATGTTCCAACGCAACACTTCTAGGAAAGTTGTGCAAGTATAACGAAGATCTAAAAAGATATCGTTATGATATTACGAGAATCTAAAAAGATTTCGTAATCACAGCAATCAGATCGTAGTACTTCTAAAAAGAAGATACAATCAGAGTTACTGGCAGCAACGAAGAAGGTGACTAGCGAAAGATGGAAGAACTCCTGCTGGGGTGAATGATCACAGTTGCTCAAAGCTTTATTCGCCCTACGCGAACGGCTTCCAGGAACCAGCAAGTTCGTCGGAGAACTTGGAACACTCCTGCTCTTCTGACATCTCGGATGGACTCGAACTCCTGTGCAAAAGCAACGCTGGTGCGGCGCCTTTCCTCTCTCTCGAAGGCTGCAGATAAGAACTGTGTTAAAGAACACGTCTGAATTCTCTGTTTACTTGTGCTAAAGAACACTTCGTAAACTTTCTGGTGGCTTCTCTTTCTATTTTGTGATGAGCCTTGAGAGAGAGGATGCCTTATATAGGCCCTGCAGCAACTGGACGGTTGCCACAAAGTTAGGGACGTAGTAATAACCACCTCGAACATGTAGCAACCGCCCAGAATATAAAAACGCACGTTCTGCTGCCAACTACGCACACCCAGCGCTCTTTGCACTTTGCGTGACAGAGCGTGTGCTGAACTGCACACACTGCACGAACTGCGCACACTGCACGCACTGCGCACACAGCGCACACTGTACAACCAGCGCAACCAGCACAATCTAGTACAACCCTGCGCAACCCAGGGCAACCCTGCGTAACCCAGCACAATCCAGCGCACCCAAGCGCAACCTGAGCACAACTTGGGCGTGCACCAGGGCAGCTCAACTGGGCTTATAACGTGGCTGCGCAAGTAGCTCGCGCAACGAGCGCAACTAAAGCGTACTATGCGCCTAGCGACGATGCTGACGTACTAAGTGCAAAGTGCGCCAACAAAACGCTACATTACGCCTCATGAGCCCATGAGCCCGAGTCCGAGTCCTAGTCGCTAAGCCCCTACGGGGCTTAGCTCCCATGGAAATGAATTTCCCAAGAGCAAAAAGCATAAATGCTTTTATTGTTGATTTAGTCCTATTCCCATTAGAAAAATAACCCTACATGGCACACCCATGTGCACCTCCACACCACATGTGCATCTCTAAAATAGGAAAGCTATTATATAGAGATACAACTCCTTTGGTCTAGCCGATGTGGGACTAAAAATCACTTAGAAAGAGACCAAACTCCAACAATCCCCCACATATCTCTATATATGGGTATAAGTGTTCCCCACAGTAACTGTCCATCATGCATTAGGAGAGATGTCGCTTACGACTTGAATCTTCCCGTGTGGGTCAAACAACAGACTATAATACAAGAATGGACTAAGCCTTGAATTCTGCATCATATCTGAAATTCATTCCACTCGCATAATGTAGTTACGTGTGCTTCTGGCTACACATTAAAGGCCCTGTGCCAGCCTAGTTTCAGTGTATAATTTTAGGTGTCTACAAGTTTTCCCTCAAGAGACGGCCTGATATCTCTTTGTCCATACACTATAGGTGAGTTCAATATAAAGAGACATGGCATGAAGCGCTTTGCGCTTCCCTTGCGGTGCTACGCCGCTATGACATGGCTTAAAGCCGAGGCCTTACCCTATACCGGGAACCTCATGGTAGTGTCATCCTACTGTAGCATGAGGCAACCGCCTCTTTGTAGTGCCAAACTACCCAGTATGAAGCCTTAGGCTCCCTTGCGGTGTTACGCCGCAATGACATGGCTTGCAAGGCCGAGGCTTTATCCCTAATTGGGTACCTCATGATGGTGTTGTGCCACTGTAACATGAGAAACTCCTCCTCTTTGTAGTGCTGACTACACCCCTCTTTATTTTTATCATACAATATTTGGCTAACTGCCTATTTGCGGTGCTACGCCGCTGTGACTTGGCCTGCAAAGCCGAGGCTTTATCCTATTACTGGACAGCACCCCACATATAGGAACCTCATTATGGAGTCACCCCACTATAGCATGGAGTTTCACTCCTTGTAGTGCTGCTCTACCGTGCCTCCTGTAAGGCATACAAGGCATTCACTCTGCCTGAGAACTCATTAAGGCAAGTAAGCCAACCTTCTCACAGGAACCTTTTCCGCAGAAAACAACAGTAGACAACAGTGGTTATAGGTCCGTAACCTCTCCATGTCCAATAGAACATATACCCACCGTTCCTGATATTCTTCCAATTAGTGGTCCTCCCTTGAACCAAAAGCTAGATGCCTAGTAGATAAATCTTTAAACTAATAGCATAAAACTTTATGGTAGGAATACAATAATACAATATCAGAATGCCTTCAAGCCCATTTTACAAGCTGTGTCATCGACCAGCTGGCGCTTGAGGCCCTTGGTGAACGGATCCGCCAGGTTCTCTTGACTCCGAACATCAATAACTACAATAACACCTCTCTTAACACGTTCGTGTACTATCCTGTGCTTCAACCGCACAGTCCTCTTCTTTCCATTGAAGAGGTCATTTGATGCCACCGCCGCAGTTTCCTAGTTGTCACAGTATATCGGTATCGTCGGTATTTGTGCCCCAACCACTGGAAGATCATACATGAGCTTCCGAAGCCATTATGCTTCCTCGGCTGCGGTATCAAGTGCAAAGAACTCAGATTCCATGGATAATCGCGAGAGCATAGTCTGCTTCTTCGACTTCCACGATATAGCAGCTCTACCCATTGTGAAAATGAATCCACCTATGGACCTCTCGCTTTCCACATTTGAGCACCAGCTGGCATCACTGAAGCCTTCCACTACTGGCGGATCTCCGCTGTAGTACAGTACATATGTCTGAGTCTTCTTGAGACATCTCATAACCCGTTTCACAGCTTTCCAGTGTTCAGCACCTGGGTTGCTCGTGAAAAGACTCAGCATTCCTACGATAAAAGCTATGTCAGGCCTTGTGGCAGTAGTAGCAAACATCAAACTTCCCATTACACTTGCATACTCCAGCTGCCTGACGCTTTCCCCTGAATTAGGCTTCAGCTTCAGATCCCACCTGTACGGCGTATCGATCCCTTGAAGATCCCGATACCCATAACGAGTGATCATTTTCTCAATATAATGAGACTGTGACAGCGCTAGTCCAGTGTCTGTCCGGATGATCTTGATCCCTAAGATCACATCAGCTTTCCCCAAGTCCTTCATACTGAACTCGCTTGAGATGAATTTCTTTGTCTCCGTGACACAGCTAATATCCGTACCTAGAATAAGTATGTCGTCCACGTACAGACAAACGATCATACCTCTTCCATCAGCAAACTTTGTGTAAACACACTTGTCCGTATCGCTGACCATGTAGCCATTTGACCTTATAACTTTGTCAAATTTTTCATGCCACATCTTGGGAGCCTGTTTAAGACCGTACAAAGATTGCACCAACTTGCAGACTTTGTCTTCAAGACCTCTGATGACAAATCCCTCTGGCTGTTGCATGTAAATCTCTTTGGTCAGCTCGCCATTTAGGAAAGCCGTATTCACATCCATCTGATGTATCACCATCTTATATATTGCTGCGAGAGCAATCAACATTCTGATGGTGGTTATCCAGGCTACTGGAAGATACGTATCAAAATAGTCAATCCCCTGCTTCTGAGAAAACCCCTTGGCTACCAACCTAGCCTTGAACTTGTCAATAGTTCCGTCTGCTTTTATCTTCTTCTTGAAGATCCATTTGCATCCGATGGGTTTTGCTCCTTCAGGAAGATCAACCAACACCCAAGTGTTATTTGAGGTGATGGAATCAATTTCATTGTCAATCGCCTCCTTCCAGAAAGCTGCGTCTCTGGTCTTCATCGCCTCATCATAGGTAAGCGGAGCAGCTTCCATATGATAGGTGACAAAGTCACTTCCGAAGTCCTTCGGCCTCCACACTCGCTTCGTTGACGGTTCAGCGAGATCTGGTTCAACCGTTGTTTCAATAACAACATCTTCTTGGACCACATCTTCATTGAAGACCTGTGCACCCTCATTGTTCTCCGGAACATCCGCAAGAACAATATTCTTGTACCTTACAAATTTGCCTTCAAAATATTCTGCGTCGCGAGATTCAATGATATGATTTGACTTAATATCAAGAAATCTTCGAGTATCACTATTCTCGGCATACCCCAAGAAGATCGTCTTAGTAGTCCTTGTCCCAAGCTTCTGAATCTTCAGATCTGGAAGCTTGACATATGCCAGACACCCCCACACTCGAATGACATTCAAGTTAGGTCTGACCTTGAACCAGAGTTCATGAAGAGTAACGTCTGAAGTTGCATGAGGCACTCTATTTAGAATAAAAGTGGTCGTCAATGCAGCTTCTCCCCAGTAGCACTTAGGAAGACCAGCAGTCAACAACATAGAGTTCATCATTTCTGTTAACGTTCTGTTCTTCCTCTCTGCTACTCCGTTTGATTGAGGAGAGTATGGAGCCGTAGTCTCATTGACAATTCCATGTTCTTTGCAGAACGATGCGAATTCATGAGACCTGTACTCCCCACCTCGATCACTTCTTATCCTTTTGAGTTGTTGTCCAGTCTGCCGCTCAGCTTCGGCTCGAACTCGTTGAACTTCTCGAATGCTTCGTCTTTAGCCTTCAGCAAGTAGACGAACGTATACTTTGAGAAGTCATCGATGAAGGTTATGAAATACTTCATTCCGGCCTTTGTAGAGAACTGTTTGAAGTCACAGATATCAGAGTGTACCAACTCCAGAAGATCTGTACTTTGATTAACCCGAGGAAAGGATTTTCTTGTGATCTTTGTTTGAGCACAAACTTCACATTTCTCTACCTTACCCCCACACTTGGAGATAAGTCCTAGACTAGACATTCTGTTTATTCATTTACAATGAACATGTCCTAGCCTATTATGCCATAACTCAAGAGTATAAGCAGAATGAGTGACTTCATTAATTATATTGGACTGATTTACAAGCTGAATTTTGAACATTCCTTCGGTATAAAAAGCTTTTCTGAAATATGTTCCTTTGATAGACATCACCATCTGGCCAGCATTGATGTCCATCCTGAGGCCTGTATTGCAGAGTAGGCCTCTCGAGATCAGGTTTTTGGCGATAGCAGGTATGTGCTTCACGCCTTGAAGCGTCAGAGACTTCTTCGAAGTCAGCTTCAACACCACCGTCCCGATCCCGAGCACTTCAGCTTGTGCCTGGTTCGCCATCATAACCACTTCAGAAGTAGGGGTGTAGGTGGTGAACCACTCCTTACTGGAGCAGACATGGCAGGAGGCTCCAGTGTCTACCTACCAGTCAGAGTCATTCCTTACCGCATCAACCTGTGCAATCATAGCAACAACATCAGTGATCATAGATACCTTACTAGGCTCTCCTTGCTCTGATTGCTTGGTCTTTGCTTTGCACTCATTCTTAAAGTGGCCCTTCTTGCCACACTTGAAGCAAAGTATTTGAGACTTTGGCTTTTTTTTCTTGATAGAAGTTCCCTTGACTTTTAGATTGTCAGGGTCCTTCTTCTTGCTGTGGAAAGCCGCCTGCTTTTCCCTTGGTTCCTTGGTCTGAACCAGATTGGCATTAGCCAATTGCTTGGACAGTGTGTCCACATTCAGTTGAGCCCGTATCTGGTCCTCAATATATATTTCCTGCAAGAGATCTTCAAGGCTGATCTCAAGCTTCTTCCTTGCATGTTTGCATAGAACTTGCTCTACCCAGCGGGGAGCTTTGAGACAATCCTTCCAACAACAAACTTGTCAGGGAGGGGCATCGCCTCGTCTTCCAGCTTCTGTCGCAGTTTCAGGAACTCCTTCACCTGCGGCAGCATAGACTTTTCGTCCTCAAAGAACCACTTGTGATATTTTTCAGCCACAAATATTTTACTATGGTTCTTGTCTTCTTCGTAGAGTTTTTCTAGAGACTCCCATATGTCTCTAGCGATATTCTTCTTAGAATAGGATTCTGCAAGGGAATCCTCCATAGCATTCAGGATAAGCAACCTGCAAATGCTATTCTCCCTTCTCCACTTGGCCTGAAGTTTAGTAGCTGCAGAGATTGCGGCAGTAGACCCAGTATCTGGAACGGTAGGTTCCTCTTCAAGAAGCACGTGATCCACGTCTCTGAGTTGAAGAGTGAGAAAAACCTTCCTCTTCCAGACTTGATAATGCTCTCCATCAAACTTTTCTAATTTACAAAAGTCAGTATTGAGGAGTGAAGCATCAACGTTTTCTATCGTAGCAATAATGCTTTGAGATTGTTAGTGCCGGGGCACAATTTTTCGATAAAAATCAGAGAATATGAAATAATTGTAAAAACAATGTTCCAACGCAACACTTCTAGGAAGGTTGTGCAAGTATAACGAAGATCTAAAAAGATATCGTTATGATATTACGAGAATCTAAAATGATTTTGTAATCACAGCAATCAGATCGTAGTACTTCTAAAAAGAAGATACAATCAGAGTTACTGGCAGCAGTAAAGAAGGTGACTGGCGAAAGATGGAAGAACTCCTGCTGGGGTGAATGATCACCGTTGCTCAAAGCTTTATTCGTCCTACGCGAACAGCTTCCAGGAACCAGCAAGTTCGTCGGAGAACTTGGAACACTGCTGCTCTTCTGACTCCTCGGATGGATACGAACTTCTATGCAAAAACAACGCTGGTGCGGCACCTTTTCTCTCTCTCGACGGCTGACAGATCAGAACTGTGTTAAAGAACACGTCTGAATTCTCTGTTTACTTGTGCTAAAGAACACTTCATAAACTTTCTGGTGGCTTCTCTTTCTATTCTGTAATGAGCCTTGAGAGAGAGAGGATGCCTTGTATAGGCCCTGTAGCAACTGGACGGTTGCCACAAAGTTAGGGACGTGGTAATAACCACCCAGAACATGTAGCAACCGCCCAGAACATGCAAACGCATGTTCTGCTGCCAACTGCATACACCCAGCGCTCCTTGCATTTTGTACGACCGAGCGTGCACTGAACTGCGCACACTGCATGTACTGCACGTACTGCGTACACTGCGCACACTGTACAACATTACAACCAGCACAACCCAGCACAACCATGCGCAACCCAATGCAACCCTGCGCAACCCAGCGTACCCAAGCGCAACCTGAGCACAACCTGGGCCTGCACCTGGGCTGCGCAACTGGTCTTGCGCACCTGGGTATGTACAACTGGTCAGCGCAACTGGGCTTGCACAACGTGGCTGTGCAACGTGGCTCGCGCAACGAGCGCAACTAATGCGCACTATGCACCTAGCGACGATGCTGACGTGCTAAGTGCAAAGTGTGCCAACAAAATGCCACATTATGCCTCATGAGCCCATGAGCCCGAGCCCGAGTCCGAGTTCGAGTCCGAGTCCGAGTCACTAAGCCCCTACGGGACTTAGCTCCCATGGAAATGAATTTCCCAAGAGCAAAAAGCATGAATGGTTTTATTGTTGATTTAGGCCTATTCCTATTAGAAAAATAACCCCACATGGCACACCCATGTGCACCTCCACACCACATGTGAATCTCTAAACTAGGAAAGCTATTATATAGAGATACAACTCCTTTGGTCTAGCCGATATGGGACTAAAAATCACTTAGAAAGAGACCAAACTCCAATAATTTTGGACAAGCTTCGAAAATAGAACGCAGCCATGGTAGGAGTCTTCGAAAAACTGCCGTGTCATTATAAAATCTGTTCTTTATTTTACAAAAGTGGTACATCTGGTACCTGCTATTTATCCAAATGGTTGCCTTATCTGTTCCTCAACCATATTGAAGAAAAAGAAGACCAAGGAATATGACAACTGCTATCCCGACTTTTTTAAACCACTGAGCAGCACTGAGGTGGTGAAGTTAATGGAAAGAAGTGGTGACTTGGATGTCAAGATCAAGGACGATCATCAATGTCCTTCTCTAAAGAAAGGAGACATTCTCGAGAGTTATATGAGAGTGGGATAGAATTGGTTATGTAATCAAATCCTATTGTACAATATTGTATAACTATTGTATATGTCCATTGTGCACTCACGTACAATAGAGTTACCATTGCATTGTCCTAAACCGTTTACATAACCATATTGTACTCTAAATCATATATTGCTTACAGTTCTTACTTATCATATAAAGAAATTTCCTATTATCAAATCTCTGCTATTTTTTATATACATTCTTTTTTCAGCGTTTCCTGTATCTTACACTATTGCATGCTTTATATTTCCTAACTTGATATGATCTGCGTGAGATATATTGTGCTCGCTTCTGTCCTGGCTGGACCTGTTGAAAATATTACAGAGGATGAGGATGAGGCCTGCGTAGACACCTTCTATGGGACAGCTATAGATGACTCTTGTGACCCGGACTTCCAGTCGGATCCTCTAGCTGTAGAGGCTGATGTTCCTTAGTTTAGGTTTCTCTTATTTCATGTTATTAGAGATTTGAGTTGTATATTTGGATCTTGTATATTATCGATGTTGTTGAGTTTTATCTTAGACACTTAGCATTATCTCTCTCTGTTGTACTTCTTGTATGGATTTCTGGTTTGCACATCCATCTATCTTATCGTATTCTACCTTAGTTGTGATTGAGATATGTTCTGTTATTTCACCTCTATTCGGAGAGTATAACTGTATACTACCTTACTGTTAGATGTATGTGAACTAGGATGGCGTTCTATCGCCGACACTGCGACATAGGCTGGGCGTATTCACCTCTCGTGCCCTTACTCTAGGGTGTGGGTCGTGATACGTTTTTAGTGGTGGCCCATGCAGGTCGAGTTTATGTAGTGGTATTCGAACTAGAGTATCACTACAGCCTGCAGTAGGATTAGGATATATTTTTGAAGGTACTCAATCACAGTTAGGATTCCTTGAGAGATTCCTGCGACGATCCTTGAGAATCTTATTAAACTTTAATTTGAAATCCTTTTCCTTGTTTTGTTCGCTCTCACTCCTTGATTATTGAATTTGATTTTGATGGATCGTTGTTGATTTTGATTTTCCTATCGAGATGAATTTTATGGCCTGAGTTACGATATTTTCTGATAACATATGTTGACGGAAATAATATGGATGGTAAACGTCTACTTGATTATGGAACATGTAGTTTATCGCAGCCATATTAGCTGGCGTGGTGGAAACATAGAGACCTGACTTCGGATGTACGTATCTTGGTTATAAGATTGGAATTTCTCGCAGCTATACTAGTCGGCATAGCGAGAATTCCAGACGACATGATTATAGAGGTGCATGCCCCAGTTATGGAATCTATAGTTTATCGCAGCCTTGCTTACTGGCATGGCGAGGGCTTTGAGTAACATGATTTGGACAGACGCATATGATTATCAGACTGTATCTTGAGAATGTTTTTAAACATATCATCTCTATCGTACCCTTATGTTGTTATAAGTTGTATTCCATCATTAAATAATTTAGGAGTAGGGATATTTTGGTTTTATATAGCTTATTCATATGTAGTTCTTTCATAGTGTAATAACATGATGACTTGTAGAATGTCTGTACCCTAGAGATGATAGTTAGCATTGGTATTAGAATAGTAACCCATTGTAGATGATTTTTCTGTTATTTATAATAACTACCAGTTTTCATAGAGGATGTTAGTCTGCTCTGCAGCCTTGATAATTTATTATTATTTTCCCTTGTACTTTCCCTTAAGGCACCCATGACCAGAGCCTGTCCTTGAGTATAGTTGTAGTTCACCTAAGACTGAGAGGTCTATATATATATATATAGATAGATTGCAGATGATAGTGGCATATGAGATATGGATTGGTTGGTATCTATAGGCCATTGTTGTATAGGATTATAGACATATTGTTTAGCCTATATTGGTTCAGTTTCCTATTTTAGTTAAGTTCTCCTTGTGATGAGTTCAGGCATGATAGATCAACCTTTATAGGTAGTGTGCAGACCCTTCACTAGATGTCCTGACCCTTGTTTATAAATTCAGCCTCCTTAGCATCATTCCTTTTGCCTATATTGATGTTTCAGACCATTCATCCTTAGCCTAAATTCTGAGCATTTGTTCAGTTCCTTATAAGTTTAGTCTACTTTAACCCTTGATGATCAGTTATATATGTATGGATATAGAGATGATATACTTAGGATATATATAATAGGTTGTTATTCTTGAGCTTATGTATATATGGTATTGGGATTTGTGTGCTTAGATTATGGGTATTTAGTTATGGGTGACTTGATAAGATTGGGAAGTTAAGAGTTAGTCTATTATAAAGTTTTTCTTTTGCTAATCTCTAGTTGTCAACACCTAGATAGCTAACATAGGTAAAACCCTAAGAAGTTGACCAGTTGATGACCAAGTACTTGGATGTTGAGAAATTGACTAGTGGTTGACCCTTGACTATGTATGACCTAGAAGGATTACTACCATTTTAATTTCGAGGACGAAATTTTTCTAAGGTGGGTAGACTTATAACACCCAGTTTTCCAAATGAAGGTAATTTTGAAATTTTGTAATTATAATCATTTAATAATGATATTAAATCATATTTTGATTTTTGATGATTTTTTAATCAATTTAAAACTATTTTAAACGTTGAATTATGATTTTGGTGGTTAACTAGTTAAACCCTAGAATTGCTAAATCTATAGAATTGCTAAATCTAGAGACTAACCATGACCAAGGGAGCATAGTCGTGTGATTAGGATGACTAATTACTAGTTTTTAGCCTAAGGGTATTTTGGTCATTTTGACAATTTTGTGAAATTGTAATTTGCATTAATTAAATTTTGTGCTAATCTTTTAGTTAAGCCTTAACCTAGAAGTCTAGCCTAATCCAGTTTAGTCTTGAGGTTAAAATTATGGTTAGTAGCTATTCACTAGATGCCAAGAATTTAAATATCTAGTTTTAGCCTTGTAAGATATTTTAGAGTAGATATTATTGAATGAAACCTAGTTTCTTCATGACCTTTGATCTAGACTTAATAGCTAAGTTAGAATCATGGCCACACATTGTGAACCCTAGCAAAACTTTAATTCTTACACCTTTGACTATCCATCAAGTGCCCCCCATCACTATTTAATCCCTCTCAACCACTTGCCTCCTTTTGTTCATCTCTTTATTTTGCAAGAACAAGGTTAGCCTCCATTGAAACTTCTTCCTATTTTATTCATATTAATCCTTTTTCATCCAAACTTCTTCCATGGTGTTCTAATTTGAGGTTCCTTACTGTTCATGGAGGTTAACTACAGTTTGGAGACAATTTGGAGCTTGGGGATAGCTAGGAGGAACCTCATTTTGAAGCTTTTCTTTGAGAAGGAACACATATAGGTAAATCCCTATTCCCTCCACCAAATTTTGATTTCTTTGCATGGATAGGAACCCCTAGGTGTCCTCCCTCTGTAGGAATAGGTTTTGCTAGGTTTTGTGTCCTTTTCGTGTCCGTATCGGACACGTATCAGTGTTAGGGTGCATGTGTTCGATGAAATGCTTGAGTGAATAAATTCTTCTTATTTTTAAATTCTATTTTAACAGATTTTTAGCCCTATGTGTGTGATTCACGAATCCCAAGCTCTGAGCACATTTCGAGCCGTGTCCGTGTCCAAATCGGACACGAACTCGCTGCATGACGCACGTACAAAGTCCCCTGCTCACGCACCCCTCGTGCTCGCTGCACGTGCCACGTGGTAGGCTGCCACTTGGCATGGAGGAGGGGGCACACACTGACGTGCCACCACTCGAGTTTGACACGGCCTTGTGTCGTGTCGAGGGAGCATGGACACGTGCACTGGATTTATCTGTACAGTATCAGTCGAGAAATCGACTCTGATACGCTGTTTTCTCTTGACACAACCCTTGTGGACAGGGTGAGGGTGACACACGTGTAGCCCTATGCTGGGCGAACACGTGGACACGTGCACGAGGTCATTGGTGTCGCGTGTCGTGTCCACGAGAGCCTGGACACGCTGTACGAGCCTGTCTGTTCACACTGGCTGATACACACTGTTTGAACAAATTGAATACCTTCGTGTCTATTGTTTGGACATGAGGACACCTCTAACACGTGCACATATGGTCGACACATCCCTGACACCACTGTACACGAATGTATTGGTTTTTGATTTGAGTTTTGAATTGAATTTGGTTTGGGCTGGATAGCCAATTTCTGATACATTTTAAACTGAGAATTTGTTCGATTTGGGGTTTTAGTATTTTTAATTGATTTTAAATTATTAAAATACATATTGTATAATTTATAAATTGATAGATGTGTAGATAACTAGGATTTTGAATGGAATGTGTTGTTTCGACATTCATAATATTGTATGACTGAACAGTTGGAAATTCCTGAGATTACACACTCTATTGTTCCATATCACATTGATTCACTGTCATGACACTCGAGACACACATTTCCCAAGGTCTGAAATGAACTGAGCATGTTTGATTGGGCTTTAGTATTTAATGTAAACCTGAGTTGATATATTAGCATATTTTCGAACTCAATGAGGAATTTCCCCTGTTGACTGATACTATGTACTGTTCTTCATTTTTGGACTTTTAAATTTTGTTTTAACTGAATTTGGATGATTAGATTTTCATGATAGATACATGTACACATGTAGCTACTGTTAGTTTGATTTTACGTATTGGATTTGGGTTTTGCACTTAGAAATGGAATTTGGACATGTGGTCTGGACTGATATGTGGACTATTACCCAGTCCTAAAAACTCAAGTTCCTGAACTTCATTTCCCCTTTTAAACTGAAATTCGAATGTTAAATTCTATCTTAATTTCTTATGCATTGGTGTTGGTTCTTCACACATGATTAGTTAAGTTATGTGGAGTCTTGTTGATGTAGGAAGTTGGGTATCATAGGGAATGAGAATGCGAATTTGGGTTCTATAAACTGCTATTAGTAAATTTCTGAAAAAGAACTAATAACTGTCATTGAATTCCTATAAACTGCCATAGCCATGTTAATCCATATACCCTCTGTTAGATAGGTTATTGCACAAGGTTATAGGGATTCGAAGTTAGTTGGGCTGTCATTTGAAACCTGAGAATAGGTTCACTTTGGGATTATAAACTGTCAAACTGATTTCTCATAACACCACACTTTAATTCCCTTGTATCACACTCTACACACACACACATGTATCATCAC
>JANAVB010004330.1:0-32524 GCA_029216955.1 Iris pallida | reverse complement strand
ATATATATAACATATATATTACATGTATATATATTAGAGAGATAGAGAGGTGAGATGGTGTATAGTGTCAATGGGGGTTATATGTAACAAGTGTGTGTGTACAGTTGAGAGTGACAAAATGTGTGTGTGTGTGTATCAGTGCACAGTGTGACAGGGTGTGTGTGTGTGTGAGATGAGAGTGATAGAGAGGTGACATGATGTGTGTGTGTGTGTGTGTGTGTCAGTTACATAGTGTGTAGTATCCCTAGGTTTCAGTCAAGCAGTAAAATATGTGTGTGTGTGTATTGTCAGATTTTAGTGTGTACAACAGTGATAGGGTTATCTCAGGAAAAATGTCATGTTACTCTCATTCAATTCAACCCATATTTACATATATAACCCCATTCATTATCCTTATTTAGTTTTCAAGTATTAGTGAATGTCAGTTCTTCGAAATCAACCCAACTGCAAAGAATGAAACCAAACATACAACCTAAACATGAATCAATATCTATCGGTCATGATAACATCTGACATTAACATTGAATCATATATTTTGAATCACATAAACCCAGGTTTCAGCTATTTATCCGATCTCATTTCAGTCCAAACAAGCAAAACCCAAATTCAAATAAACATTAAATCACTGTGTGTACAGGTGTCACACAAATGCATACGTGTAAGGGAGAAAGGTTTTCGTGTCCACATGATGGACACGAAGTGTCTAAATACAAGAAAATATGGTATCAGAACCTATTTGTGCACAAGCTCGTGTTGAGGTGTCGAGCCCTATAGGACACAACACACTCCACATTGAGTCACGTGCACATGTCCAAAAGGTAGCCCAGGTGTCAAGGTTCGTGCACATGTGTCTGCACTGTGTCCACGACGTATCCTTGTGTGACACGAAGTGCGTGTCAGTGGGGGATTTCTGTGCGTAACAATACAATATAATATCAGTGCACTCGTGATTTGTATCCGACACGACACGATGTGTCTTGAAACTCGAGGGTCTGTCAGTGATAGCCCCCACTCTGTGCCAAGTGGCACGTGTCCACGTGGCCTACACAGGGAGAAATGGGGCTCGGGTAGCAGGACATCCGAGCGGGGCTTTGTGTAGTGTGTCCAGTTGCTCGTGGATACGACACAGACATGAAAAAACATACAATCCTTCACGAAAATCAAAGTATACATATAGATCTACAAATTTGTTTAAATAGTTTTAAAAAAATAGCAATAAAACCTCTCTTGGGCATTTCATCAAACACCTACTCATACACATAGATACGTGTCCGATACGGACATCAAATCAATACGAATTTCTACCAAACTTTTCCTACAGCTAGAGGACACCTAGATGGATGCATCTATGTAATAAAATCAGGAATTTAGGATGATTTGTAGGGATTACCTATAGGGATCCAATCTCCAAGAAAAAGCTCCAAATAGTGAAGTCTCTTTCCTTAAGCTATGTCCCAATGAGCTCTCCTCCTTGCAAGCTAACCTCCTTCTCCTTCTACTCCAGATTTGGATTCCAATGCAAAAAATTGGGATCAATTTGGTGGAGAAATGATGAAAGAGGAAAGAAATTAGGTTCCTAAAAGGAAGTTTCTAAAAGAGGCAAGTGGTTATGAGGAGACATTATATAGGCTAAAATTATGTTAGAAATGGGCTGTATGGCTGGCCATGTATGGGATTAGGGTTAGGGTTTCATGTAAATGGGCTTGAGCCTAAGTTCATAAGCTAGCTAGCACAACCCCTTAGCTATAAGTCCAAATACAAAACTCTCCTAATCCTCTCATGAACCCTAGCCACACTCAAGTCAACTAAGACCAACTTAAGTCACATTAGGGTCCCACACCATGCTATCTAAGTCATCCAAGCCAGAGTCAACTCTAGGTTAGCCTCTTAAGTCACAACTAGCAAAAGTCTAAAATAGCAATCACCAATCAAACAATTATAAATAAATCAAAATAATTCATAATGACCAAAATACCCCTAGGCAAAAATGACAGATAAAATATTCTAATCACATGGTTAGGCTCTAGGTCAAGTAGTCTCTAGGGTTTCACTAGCAAAATATCAAAATCATAAGTCATAGAATTAAATAGTTTTAAAATAATTAAAAATTACCAAAAATTATAACATGATTTAAATACCATTAATAAATAATTAAAATTATAAAATTTAAAAATTATCCTCATTTAGAAAATAGGGTGTTACAAGTCTACCCTCCTTAGAGAAATTTCGTTCTCGAAATTAAGAAGGTCGTAATCCTGTAAGTCAACCCCCAACATTCAAGGTCAAAGCTTCTACCTAGCAGCACCCAGAGTCAGCAAGTCCAATATAGGCAGTAGGCTTAAAATAGGTCATATCCAGAATTTGGGTCGGCAGGTTGGGTCAAAAAGGTGTTTCCAATACAAGTCGAAAATAGAAGTGACTCCATGGGGTGAATCAAGATGGGGTCTTGTGTCGGAAAGTCGTATAAAGTAAACGGAGTATAAGATGGTGTGTCTGAGTGGAACACGAAGGTCATGAGTGTAGGGGGTCATGTATAGGTCATGCAGGGGAAGGTGGTTTTGAGAAAATAACTAGTCTTGTGGTGCCAAATTAAAAGTCACGGTAATGTGTATGAAATAATCATAATTAAAATGGAAATGGTCAAATGGCCTAAATTGGACCGAAAGTTGTGTTCCCAAAACAGTACAAGGTGTTTGCCATTGATTGTAAAAGTACAGAACAGTTTTATGGGAGGACTGAACTTAGACTCACAATACAAACTCGCTTGTACAAAGAAAGCCTAGGGACAAAAATCTAGGTACAGCAGTCTAAGTATAATTGTTTATTTTAGATTCTGGGGGTGACGATAGAGGCTCGGGAAGGCGACGGCAGTCCTGCCTTACTCCTTGGACGACCGGTATGTAGCCTTGGCTCCTGTGAGAAGATGGTTGGCGTTGATGAAGAGATGTTCTTCTGGCTCCTCTGTTGCTCTTCTGACTTCTCTTTTTCTCTGTGTATTTTCTCTCTGATTATTAGGGGGGAAGCTCTTTTTGTCTCTCTCCTTCTGATCGTGTATATTTTTACAAGGAAATGGCACCTTGCTATTTATAATAGTGGGGACATCATTAGGGTTTGGATGATTACCCATTTTTAAAGTGGCGGCGGCCTGATGCTTAATCAATCTAGACCATTCGTTTTAGGCGTGAAGGATCTGGGCCATAAATGGGGATAGCACTAAATCTTTCGAATAATTAATGCTGATTGCTTTAAATCTTCATGATTGATTGTGTAGCTTGGATCTCCCACCACGTGTCCCATTGGTTTGATTATGAATGATATGACCTGATCCCATTAATAATGAGGATAAGGTCATTGGGATCTTCGCATCTCATAATCATCTTTGCTGCCAGCTGTCATTGAATCTCTACCACGCGTCTTGATGATGGATTCTGCCAAAGCCGTATGATATCCATGAACCGCATGAGACAGCATCTAGGCTAACCATATAGGTATAGTATTTGCGAGCCGTTTGGTGAGCCGCATAAGTGTAGTAACTGTGAGCCGCATGAGATGGTTCCTTGGTGAACCGCATAAGTGTAGTAACTGCGAGCCGCATGAGATGGTTCCTTGGTGAACCGCATAAGTGTAGTAACTGCGAGTCGCATGGAATGGCTTTTTGGTGAGCCGCAGGAAGACGATCCTTGCCAGCCGCATGAAGCTGTTCTTCACTGGAGCCGCATGGAGTAGCCACGTGTCAATCTCGGATCGCGTCAGAGATTTTCTCCTATTTCCTAAGAGTCTATCATTATGGCAGGGCCATTATGATACTTTACGTCAGAGCCGTCAGCTGTCAAATCATGATAGAGCATTAAATAGGCAGACTGCTCGAGGGCCAGCTGTGTGAAGGGATCTTCGTGGGTACACGTGGCATTGAGCCGCCTATCTCCATGAGCCGCATGTACTTTTGAACCACATGCGGCTGGGGGACTCTTTGAACCGTAGGACTGCCCTATGTAAGCCGCATGGACTTTCCTGTCCGAGCCGCATGAGACTAAGAGTCTCTCTGAACCGTATTAGACTACTCATGTATGAGCCGCATTGGGTTCTCCTGTTCTGAGCCGCATAGATCATCGTTCTGAGATTTTCCATGCTTCTACAAGATCTCCTTCAAAGTTTTCAATTTACAAAATTGAAATACTTTGAATAAGAAGCATGGCCTTTGTTGACCGCATAGATGGTTCAGCCGCATAGGTTTATCTGGCCGTATGAGCTGTGAGACCGCATAAACTTTTTGCCACGTGTCTTAGCCACGTGTGCAAATCTTCTGCATTAAATGCCCTTGATTCGCCGCCTCTTGGGGGAGGATCCCAAGGGTCAGTTTTGTTTTGACCGAAGCAGTTTATTCTTTTAGGCGGCGCATAGATCGAGGCATTTATATTGATTTTTCGACCTCCTTCGCCTATAAATAGGAGTAAGTTTATTCTTTGAGGGTTTCTTTACCTTCTCTCTTTTGCTCGAACTCTTCGTTGCCGCCTTCCTCTTCGTCTTCTCCTATCAGCGATCGGCAATGGCTCACAAGAAGACTGCTGCTGCTACGGGCAAGAAGGCCGCGTCATCTTCTGCGGCGGCGAAGGATAAGAAGGCCGCGTCTTCATCGACTGCGGCAGCGAACGTGGCGGCTCCTCCGACGACTGGCGTGCCTATTTTTCACTCCGACGTCCACCCGCCTATTGCTGGTATGACCATCAATATGAACTGCCATGGCTACGCCGCATATTTTATGCGCGAGCCTATATTTCCAAGTCTGCTATGTGTCCTACTCATATCCGGACTACATGGGATATGATCCAGGCCTGAGCCGCATGAAAGTTGTTTGCATAACTACTTCATCATCAGGGCCGCATAAGCCCATATGGACCGCATGAGCTCTTTCAAACTGAGCCGCATAAGCATATTTCGAACTGAACCGCATAGATTATTTGAACTGGACTGCATAAGCTCATCCGTGCTGGACCGCATAAGCCTGTTTCGAGCCGAATCATATAAGCTTATTCGAATCGGACCATATTCGCATATGCTCCTTTCGAATCGCATAAGCTCATCCGCACTGAGCCGCATAAGTTCCTTTCGAGCCGAATCCGCATAAGCTTATTCGAACTGAACCGCATGGGCTCTTTCAAATTGAGCCGCATAAGCTCATTCGGACTGACCTGTATGAACTCTTTTAAACTGAGCCGCATGAGGCTATTCTGAGCCGCATAAACGTCACATAGTTTTGTGTTTCAGCCATCTTTTTGACTTATTTCTTTTGTTTTTTTCTTCAGTGAATCTGCCAGTAAATCCTGCGGGGGAACTTATAGCGGGTTCAAATCAATTTGCCCTGGGCGTGCGTCTTGACGACTTAATTAAGCATGTGTTGAATCAATTCCCTGCTGATGAGCCTTCAGAGAGGTTGAACGCCATCGAGAATCAGACCCTCCATTACCTCCGTTCCATGATGAGTACTGGAAAGCTGGATGGAAAATACCTGAAGCCTTCGTTCCTTTTTGGAGATGCTTTAATCATAAAGAATCCTCGAGTTTTAGAGATTTCCGAGAACTGGGATTTTTCTTTGGATGGGGTGGCAATCCATATTCCTCTCATGGAACGTCATTATCCTTTGTCGTGGTTCAACATAGTGTTGCTGGACAGGAAGATGGTGTGTAACTTAACTCCTACTCGATCAGGGATGTTGATGGGCAACATCCATTATAACCCGAACATGCGGTCAGCGTATGCGGGTAAGGATTCCGTCCTCTGGTATATGATGGGTCTGGCCCCGGGCTCTTTCATGAATGTATACGGTCCCAACTTCACACTCACTCAAGCTGATACCTTCTTGAATCGGCTTGTTCGCAAGAAATCTTATCCCGTTGGCAGGCTGGCATTGCCGAACTGGATAAACCCCACTTCTATGTGGGCCCAGTTGACCACTTGGGTTCTGCAGACCTACGAAACATTCTTGCGGGAGGTGGGACTTTACCATGCTATTCGGGGCACTTGTCACGGGCTTCCTATTAATAAGCCACTGTTCGTGGCGCTCTTGGAGATGTATAGCCAGCGGACGGGGACGTTCTTTGCACCCGGAGGGGAGTTGGGGCTTGCTCTCCATGAGATGTATACTGTCTCCAAACTTTCGTGGGGGAATGAGCCTTTCGAGGTGTATACCCCGTCGAATGAGGAATTTGAGGACTTGAACCGACGACTCCCAGGTTCTGTTGCGGTGTATCGGGAGTTATTGTGCCACCATAGTGCTTGTCATCAGATGGCTATAAAATCGGTAGATAGCTCCGAAGGGACCGCTCCCCACACCACATCCTGGATTAATTATCTTTTTAAAGTTGACCCTTCTGGCGAAGTTACTCCTCGAACCCCTCGAACGCATGGAGAGATAACGGATCTGATGTCAAGCGTCAAGAAGTCGCGATCCAAGAACGACATATTCGGGAGTCAAACTGACTCTCTTAGCTATTTTTACTACGGGACCACACAGATGTCAGAGAAGGCGCTCCTGGCTGGATTTTTAATGATATGGCTGCGTAATTGCGTAGTCTCGGGAGGAGCGGGTTCTATCGAGAGGATCGGTCGCCATTTCATTCTTCCTGCCGTTAAACTGGTATTCGAAGTTAGAATGGCCCTTCTTCCTGCTATGGTGTGTAGCATACACCATGGTCTTCGAACCTTTTCGTCCAAGGTTATTGCGTGCAAGAAGACGTTGGATTTTGAACGTGTAGAACTGCCTTTCTACTATTTGATGGGGTGGTTGGTAATGCACTACAAGTCTTTGATGGGACCTGGAATAGCGGAAGATGCTACAGATGAAGACGCTTTCCTTTTCAAATGCCATCGCCGGTCTTGGGAATACAACACGATGCCAGCTTGTCGGAAGGCGCTGGCGAGGGTGGACGGGTGTGACTTTTTTGTGTCTGTTTCTCCCTTTTCTGATGAGGAAGTGAGAAAGGTACATCTCGATGGTACTGGGCCTTCTCACTTTCTGTCTCCGGATATGCTTACCTGGTTGCGCAACATCCGCCCCGCGCATCTGGTTTATCGTAACCGCGATAATGTGTACTTGGAGCCTTACCTACCTAGTAGGTTTTCCCGCCAATTTGGTTATAGTCAGTTATTCCTTGATTGTCCCAACCCTTGTTTGGGCTTTGAAGGTAGCGTTCTTGATGGTGTCAGGGCGTGGAATTATTATGACGCTTATCATACTCGGGACAGCTTCTCGGTCCCCGATACTAAGGCGCCGAGGGAAATTTTATACGTGGCTGCTTTTTATCACGTTATGGCGAACAAGCCTCTTGTTAATTTCGATCTGAGTACCAGTTTTATCGTGGGTACCGGTTTAGAGGAGAAGCCCAAGGGGGCTAAGGCTAGAAAGCAACTAGCACTCCAGACTCCCCTCCCTGAATCAGAACCTTCCGAGTCGACTGAGGAGGAGGATGATCATGATAGCGAAGACTCCCTTTCTGGTGGGGGTTAAGAAGTCACGGATCAACCGCTTCCCACACCCGATGAACCGGCAGAAGATCCGTTGCTTACTGCACAAGAGGAAGTAGTGAGAGAAGAACAGCCTTCGGCTGTGTCTGGTTCCTCACGTAAACGAGTCAGATACGAGTCTTCTGACAGTAGAGCAACTTTTTTTGTGAAGAGAGCTGCCGTTAGGTCTCGTGGATTACTTATTACCGAGAGGGGTGAAGGTACAGACGCTATTCCGGAGGTAAGACCAAGTCGTAGCCATCTCTTTGTTGTAGTTTTCTTTTCTCTCGAAGATATGACTTAGTCACTTTTCTTTGTAGGTGTCCGACGAACCGGCCTCTCCTGAATCGTCTACCACCCCTGAAGCTGATCCGGCCCTTGCTGCTTTGATTAGCGACATATGTGCTGTGGTTCTTTCTGCTGGGGGTCTCTCAGCGGCGGCTGGAAGCTCCCAGGTTGCTGAGGTCTCGGCCCGGGGTGACGAAGGTTTCCTCGGACTCGTCTCTGAGACCGCTGATCTTCAGCAAGGCGACGCCGACCTCGGTACATCCCCTTCCGAGGATGCAAGGGAGGAGGAGTCTGTTATACCTGACTCAGAAGCTGTTGGTGAAGAGGCTGCGGTGGCTGCAGGCGAACCTCGGCCTCCACACTCCTCAACTGGTAAGATAAGCCAGATATTGACTAGTGAGGGGGCTTATTTGCTCTATCAACATATCCTCCGGGTCAAATCGATTCATGGTTGCCTTGGCCCTGCAGGTCTTGACCCTTTACTTCCCGCCGTGGATGTTCTTGGGGAAGGCTCGGCCGGCCGTGATCTGGAAGAAAGGAGCGTTCCCTCTCCTTTACCATCTCATGTTGAGGGGCCTTCCGTCAGCTCTAGACAGATGGGAATGGAGTTGGCGATGGTCTCCGCCTCATCCTCCGCCGATTATACGGCTCCGGAGACTGACCTCTCGACCCTACCGAGCATTCAAATTCTGCAGGCTGCCGAAGAGGAGTTGGCCGCTGTTCAAGCGTCCTTCCGTGCGGAGCTGGCTTCTCTTGTGGCAGGAGCGGCAGATTCTGTTGCGTCTTCTTCAGTGTTGCCGGCTACACTCCCATTGACACCGGCTTCTTCGGAAGCTCTGGACGAGGTGACGCAGGACGTGGTCGACAGCTTCTATCGCCATTTAAAAAGGGGCGTAGACGCTGCTGTGGAACGGGGGACCCCTTTTTCTCTCTCTCCGGTGTGCTCGGGGTCAGGTTACAACTTTGAAGTCCCTTCCTGGCGGGGTGGGGTTGGCTGCACTGCTGGAGCCTAAGCTGACAGAGGCTGATCAGCTTGTGACCCAACTACTGGTGATACGACAGACGGGCTTGCCTGCTGCGATTGAGCGGGAGCGGGGCTTCCTCATTGCTGCTCGGGATAGGATCTAGCTTGCTCAAGATACTGCTGGGCCAGTTGTACGGGGAGACCTTGACAAGTTCTCTGCTTCGTATGACAGGTTGGGTCGTCGGAGTCAGGCTTGTCGTGCTCGGAAAGAGTCTGCTTCTCGTGGAATCGTTGATACGAAGGAGCGGATCCTCACACTCCAGAGGGAATTGGCCTTCTTAGAGTCAGAGCTGGAGGCTGCTCAGGCGGAACAGGAGTCAATCGTTCGGGAGGCCGAGAAGGTTTTCCGATCTTCTGATTACCTGGAGCGGGCCTTTAATAAATTTGAGGACAACTGGCAAGCTCACGCTCATCTGGAGGACGAGGCGGTGCTGACCCACGAGGCGGAGCGTCGAGCCTCCCAGAGGTTTGAGCGGTCGGTTGCTTTGCTGACGGACCGTCTCAGGGCGTTATGTGCCCCGGAGCAGTGATCAGCTTTCTGTTTTCTTTTGCTTTTTTTTGTAAGGGATGTGATCCCGAATGATGTAGCACTTTGAATTTTGAATAAATGAGCATGTTTCAACTCATCTTCTCCTTCTTGTACTTGCGGTGTTCGTGGAGCTGGACTTGCTGGGGGATTATTTGTGGACCTGTTATCCTAGGCGTACCTTGGTTTTAGATACGGATAACAAGTTTGGACAGGATGTCCAGAACAGCCGTGGCAAAGTGGTCATGGATGTTCACGGTGTTAGGAAAGAGAATGCCGTAGAGCAGCTGGGCTCCCGGGGCATGGTGAGGTGGTGGATTTATGCTAAGAAGCTTAGCAAAAGAATATTTGTGGACCTATTATCCTTGGCGTACCCTGTTCTAGGGTACGGATAATGGGATGAAAGGAAACCAACATACTTGCTCAGAGGTTATGAGGATATGGCAAGCATGAGGGTTTTACCGTAAAATCTTCCTGCTCAGAGGTAATGAGAACATGGCAGGGGAGACTTCATAGAAGTTATTTGTGGTCAATAGCAGACATTTGTGGTCAACAGAGGATATTTGTGGACCTATTATCCTTGTCGTACTCCGGTTGTGGATACGGATAATAGTTTGAAAAGAGACCGACATACTTACTCAGAGGTAATGTGGACATGGCAAGCATGAAGGTTTCTTCGACGGAGCCTTCCCACTCAGAGGTAATGAGGACATGGCAGGAGTGGGCTCAATGAAGAGGGGTACATAGAATGACTCAGAGGTCGGAGAACGTGGAAGTTCTATGCGAGGGGGCGGTTTGTTTTTGATGGAAGTGAAAACGACTCAGAGGTAATGAGGACATGGCCGTTTCGAAAATTTGTGGATCGATTACCCTTTTTGTGCACTGGGAGCGCGGGTAGTGGATCATGAGGGAGGATCTCTTCCAAGAAGAAAGTTCAAAGGTATAATAATACGTGACTTACTATCTGAAAGAGTGACCGGAATGTGAGTCCAGCGGGTACATAACTCAGTAATTTAGAATATTGAAAAAGTATGAGTTCAACGGCACCAGCGGGTACATGACTCGATAATCTGAAATGTTGTAGATGTGAGTCCAGCGGTACCAGTGGGTACATGACTCGATAATCTGAAATGTTGTGGATGTGAGTTCAGCGGTACTAGCGGGTACATGACTCGAAGATTTTGGAGAGAATGTCGTTTAGACATAATATTTCTTCAGGAACTTGCCGTTGACGGGCAACATGAGCAAGTCTCCGTTTTGCTTTGCGAGGCGGTAAGCACCGTTGGAGAATACTATCTCAATGATAAACGGGCCTTCCCACTTTGGCTGGAATTTGCCGGCGGTCTTGTGAGTCATGACCATCGGCCTCCGGACTGCCAAGATGAGATCGCCCACCTGGAATGTTCTGATTTTGACCTTCTTGTTGAAGGCTCCCGAGATGCGTGCTTGGTATAGCTCAATTCGTTGCTGAACAAAGAGGCGCTTTTCATCTAGTGCCTCCAATTCTTGTAGTCGACGTCGGTAGTTGTCATCCGTCGTCAATTGATAAGTGAGGGTGACGCGGAGTGAGGGTATTTGAGTCTCTAATGGGAGAACTGCCTCACTTCCGTATACTAGGGAGAATGGCGTATTCCTAGTGGCTGTTCGAACTGTGGTACGATAAGCCCATAAGCATTCGCAGAGCTTCTCGTTCCAGTCGTGTTTGTTAGAGGAGACAAACTTCTTGAGGAGTTTGATGATTGTTTTATTGAATGCCTCTGCCAACCCGTTTGCTGTCGGGTTGTACGGCGTCGAAGCGATATTCTGAATACGGTGTTTATCGCAAAATAGATAGAATGCGTGGCTTGCAAACTGCGGACCATTATCATGGATGATCCTTCGGGGTAGTCCGAAGCGGTAGATGACGTGATGCTTAAGGAAGCTGATCATGTTTGAAGTCTTAACTTCTGCGAGTGGGACGGCCTCCGCCCATTTGGAGAAGTAATCAGTGATCGCAAGTATGAAGCGATGTCCTCGGAAGGAAGGTGGGGTGATTGGACCGATGATATCCATTCCCTATGCCTCGAATGGCCAGGACGCCGCTGTTGGATGTAGAAATTCGGATGGTTGGTGAATGAAGTCCGCGTGGACTTGGCAGGCTTTGCATTTTCTCGCATAGTCTATTGCATCTGCTACCATTTGGGCCAGTAGTAGCCCATTCGGCGGAGGCAGTCTTGCAATTTAGGACCGGGCTGGTGGGCCCCACAGACACCGTCGTGAGCTTCTCGTACGACTTCTTTGGCTTCTGTATTTGACAGACACCGAAGCAGTAATCCGTCGTAGAAGCGGCGATACAACATTTTCTTCTCTGTATCGTAGAAGAATCTGAGAGAACGTCGTCTGATGGAAGTGGCTTCCTTTGGATTCTCGGGCAGGATGTCGTAGACGACGAAGTCGATGAATGGTTGTCTCCAATCTGGGGCATCATCGATCGTCTGTGCGGAATAACTCGCCACGAATTGTACATTGTTTTTGGGACGGACCAGTTCGTGGCCTATCACCTCCACTGAATGACGATCATAATTTGGAACTGCTAGGGAAGCAGCAAGATTGGCTAAGGCATCTGCTTCGATATTTCGGAGTCTAGGGACATGTTCGATGAAGAACCCCTTGAACGACGAGATGATGCCAATCGCTATTTGGTGATAAGGGATCATGTCTTCGTGGCGGACTTCGTATGAGCCCCGGATCTGATTGACGATTAGCTGGGAATCGCCATATGCTTCAAGGTATTCTACCCCCAGCTCTCTTGCAAGTTGGAGGCCAATGACCAGAGCGTTGTACTCGGCCACATTGTTATAACAGGGCTCGGTGAGGGAATAAGCGCGGTTAATCACCAATCCGGAAGGAGAGATTAGCACTACCCCGACTCCGACGACTATATTGCCTTTGGGTCCGGTCCTCGAAGCACCATCGAAGAATATTCGCCATATATTCTCGTGAGAGGTTGCATGCGAGTCGGCGACCTCATCTGGGATCTTTTCATATATCCTGGAGGACTCCGAGCCCGGGTGGGCTGCTAAGAAGTCTGCCAGGGCTTGACCTTTGACTGCCTTTTGTGGGACGAAGATCATATGATAAGGGGACAGCAATATTGCCCATGTAGCGAGGCGAAAGCTGAGTGCCCCTGGTTTAGTCATGAGGACTCTGAGAGGGTTGACTCGTGAGATCACATGTATCGTTTGTCCGGTGACATAGTGTCGCGTTTTCTGAATGGCGAACACCAGGGCGAGGCATTCCTTCTCCACAGCGGTATATCGGTGCTCTAGCCCAATCATCATTCGACTGAGGTAATATATGGCCTGTTCATGGCCTGCGTCGTTGTTCTGTGCCTGCATAGCCCCGAGGGAGTGTTCTATTGCTCGTACATAGAGCAGGAATGGTTTTCCAGTAACCGGAGCCACCAAAACTGGAGGATTTGACAAATATTCTTTGATGTTGTCGAAAGCACATTGACATTCCTTGTCCCATACGAATGAGACTCCTTTCTTCATGAGGTGCGTGAACGGTCGGCATCGCCCGGAGAGGTTAGAAATGAACCTCCTGATATAAGCTAGCCTTCCTTGGAGGCCTCTGAGTTCGCGGAGATTTCTCGGGGGACCCATCTCCATGATTGCCTTTGTCTTCTCAGGGTCTACATGGATACCCTTTGCAGTGATGATGAAGCCCAAGAACTTCCCGCTTGATACGCCCAGAAAGGACTTCGTAGGGTTCATTTTCAAATTGTGCGCTCGTATTAGGTCGAATACCGTCCTTAGATCCTGCAGATGGTCTCCCTTGCTACGGCTCTTAACGGCTATGTCATCAACATAGCACTCCACCGTCTTGCGTAAGTGGTCTCTGAAAATAATGCTCATGGCTCTTTGATATGTGGCGCCAGCATTCTTTAAACCGAAAGGCATGACTGTGTAGCAGTACGTGCCAATCGGTGTTCGGAATGATGTATGTTTTTCGTCGTCAGGAGACATTTTGATTTGGTTATACCCCGAGAAGCCATCCATGAATGACATACGTTCAAAGCCGCAGGTATTGTCGATCATGATATCTGTGATGGGAAGGGGGAATTCATCTTTAGGGCATGCCTCGTTCAGATTGCGGAAGTCGATGCAGATTCGAATCTTTCCATTCTTCTTGAGGACGGGTACTATATTGGCGACCCAATCGGGATGTTGCTCCTCACGAATGAAATCGCTGGCTATCAGTTTGTTGACTTCAGCTTCGATCGCGTCCATGATGCCTGGGCGAAAGCGTCGCTGTTGTTGCTTGACTGGCTTCGCATCTGGCCGAATATTGAGTTTGTGGAGAGCAATATCGGGATTTAATCCTGGCATGTCTTTATAGCTCCAGGCGAACACATCAATGTATTCTCTGACAAGTTCTAGCAGCGACTCCCGGTCTTCGTCTGTTAGGCTTTTACTGACGAAAATTGGTTTTGGAGAAGATTCGCTGCCGAGATCCACTTGTATGACCTCATCTTCAGTAGGAGGTTCTCTCTGTACGAATCGTTTTTCCCATTGTACGTCCAACTGCTGGGCCCACGGTTCTAGCTCAAGGATTTCGGGGATGTCTTCATCTTCTTCGTAAGCGTCTGCGAACGCCATGTTGACTGACATGACTTGTCTAAACACATCTCCGATGCTAGTATCCGAGTCAGAAGTTGGTGACCCGGTTGAATGTGACTGCCAGTCGCATTCTTCATCTGAACTCTCGGGGGTCGTAGTGGGCGTTACATATCCTAGCCCGTATCGAGTTTTGTTATAATAATTCCGTGGTTTGCCTGCCGGGACTGGTGGATTCAAAGGTAATCGTCGCCCAGTACCGTAGTTTAATCCTAGCGTCGTCTCCAGATCATACCCCTGTTTCTGTATGAGATATTTGGATTGAGGGCTATAGAGATACAGAGGCAATCTCCTGGCATCTGACCCGAGGTCGGTTTTCTTTGTGGTGGAGGGATGCGGGTTGTTTGTCCGGCCGAAGATGATTGGATGGTCCCCTCCCTCGATTATTCGGTAAGCATCTTCTACTGGAGTAAGCTGGATCGCGGTGTACACATTGTCACTTGTGTGTGCGGGTGAGTTCCTATACCGTGTTCCATAGTATATATTGTACATAGCTTATTGAGCTCGGTGTAGTTCAAAGATAATCCTTTATTGATGAAGTAAGGTACCTTTTCTAGGGGGATTACATCATCAGCGGAGGGAACATCAGTGTGGGCAGCCACATACTTGGCTAACTCCGGTTCCTCTTCGGCTACCCCCTGTGTAAATGAAGACTGAGAGGACGACCTAGGAAGCTTGATTGTCAGTGGTTTAGCTGATGGAGTTGAGCGTGGAGTTGTTGGCAGACTAGCGACCCCCAGTTTGGCACTCGAGGTGGAGCGAGGAGTGGCCGGTTCGCTGGAAGCGTTAGACCTTGCGTCGGGGTGACGACCCTTCTTGGGAAGGCGTATCGTCAGTGGCCTATCAGAGGGATTGAGCTTCTCCGTTTGGGGTTGACCGACTCTCGGCAGTCTGATTGTCAGTGGCCCCGTTGTGGGTCTCGGCACTTGGCCGGACCTTGGCAGCCGGATTATCATCTGTTCCTCCTGCGCCGAGAGGCTGATCGCGTCCTTCCGCAGAGTGGTAGTAAGGGGTGCGGACCTGCCTGGTTTGCGAGCTTGGAGGTGGATCGTCAGGGGTCCTTCTGATCCCGTGGCTGTCTCGGTATGAGCTTGTATGTCTCCTTCATCAAGGTGCCTCTTTGACTTTTCGTATAGGCAGGAGTCTGAGTAGTAGGATTCGACCCCTTTGAAGGGATCGATATCAGCAAATTCTGTCTTCACGAAGCCGTGTTTGTCGACATATTTGAAGCACTGGTGTAGCGTAGAAGGCATGATCATATAATCGTGTATCCATGGGCGCCCCAAGAGGATGTTATAAGAAGTGTCTGTATCTATAACGTAGCAGGTGACTTCGGATTGGAGATCGCCAATTTGATACTTCAGACGAATCTTTCCAATAGGGTAGCTCCTGCCCGAATTGAAACCGCTGATGGCGGTGCTTGTAGGTGTCAGACGATGCATTGGGATGCGGAGATGATGTAGCAGACCCTTCGGGATGATGCTTATGGAAGAGCCAGGATCAATGTGCATCCGATCCACCTTCACATCGCCGATGTATCCCGTGTAGTATAGCGGGCGATCATGTATGTTGGTTTTGATGAGCATGTCCTGCGGAGTGAAGACGATGTTAGGCATTGCTCCCGTACAGGCACTGTCCTGGAGATCTACAAGTGAGTCCTCCCCAGTGAGGTTGGATTGAGCCAGATAGGCATCGGCATTTTGGAGTGCTTCACTCAATGCAATACGAACGTCCTTGGAGAGCCTTAGGAGTTCATACAGTAACAATTTGGCCGGAGTGTTAGCCAATTGTGCTAAGATGTCAAAGTTGTAGGGCCTCTCTAGCCCTTGGGCTGCGTCTTTTCGGAGAGATTTGTCGAAGCGAGTCTCCTTCGGCCTAGGCTTGTCGGTCGTCGAAGGCTGAGCCGGTCCCAGAGCATCAGTTGTAGTGGGTTGATGATTTTTGGCTGGGTTGTCAACCACAGGCTGGGATTGTGCTTCGGACCGCGTGACGACGGCTGTAGCTTCCTCGTTGTCTGCTGAGATTGTGTGGCAGGTCCTGACTTTTCTATTTCTCTTTTTGTCGATGGTAGATGGTGTGGGCCGAGTCACTTCTGACACCAAGTCTGGATGGATCCATATGACCTCCCCTCGTGATATGGTGAGGGGTACTAGACCGACAGTCTGGTCTCGGGGAGGTGGAAGATTGGTGATCTCCATTGTCGCCAGAGGGACGGGGATCACCCCGTCTTGAGTCTCCGTCGGAGGGAAGCTGCCGAATTATACGGACACCATATTGGCCGCCACGGTTACCTCTTCGAAATCGATGGCCAAAGCGTTCGAATCGATGAGGTTCTGGATGTACCGTTTCAGCTGGTAGCAATCGTGTGTAGCATGATGAACATAGCGATAATAATGGCAATATTTTGGATTTTCCATCTCTGTCGGACGCGGTTCCCGTCTTGGTGGGGGAAGCTGGATTCTGTCCCCTTGTATGAGCATGTCCAAGATGGGCTTGACGTGACTGTCTTCGAAGGAGTAATCGATTTGCGGCCATTGTTTGTCTGCGGGCTTCGGCTCAGGTTTTTGTGTTGTATCGGCCACCATAGCCTGCTTCTCCTTGCTATCCCGATTGCTGGAGGGGTTACCCCCGTTATCGTTGTTGGGACGCTTGCCCTTGCTTTCTCCTTCCGAGATGTGCAATCCCAGTTGGCGAGCCTTCTTCAGTCGTTCTTCGGCCCTTGTGGCGCTGATAATGAAGGCCTTCCAACCTTTGAATTGACTTTCGCCCATCCAGAGGCTGATTGTAGGAAGCAGTCTCTTTTGGCAGATCTCAATCAAAGAGGAATCTGGATTTCCGGAGGGCAGCTTCATGGCGGTTTGGCAGAACCGCTCAATGTAGTTCCTTGTTAACTCCTTCTCCCCTTGGATGACGTCCATGAGGGTGGACATGGTGACGTCCTGCCCTACTTCGTAGAACCTCTCCAAGAACAGGCGCTTGAAGCCGGGGAAGGAGTGGATGCAGTTGTCCGGCAGATTGCGATACCAGTCGAAGGCGACTCCTTCTAATGCCCCAATGAATAATCGAGTAAGGATAGCATCATCATGGGGCAGATGGTCAGTGGTGACCTCGAAGTAAGTGATGTACCGACTTGCTGAGGTCTTGCCATCATATGGGTTGATATTGAACGGCTTATATTTTTGCGGGAATGGAACATCCCTCCATTCAGCAGGGTATGGTTGTCGTGTTCTGAGATCTTGAGCATTTTTTCGGGCATGGAACATGGCTCGGAGCTCCTGGACCTCTCTCCTTACTTCTCGGGCCTCATCTGTCGTGGTAGGGGCTGTTATTTCGGGAGGATTATTGCCCGGGTTCGGTATCGCCGAATTCGAGTCTGCATTGACCGCTGGACCCGCGCTTGTTTGGCCAGGCATTCCTCCTTACAAAGTTGGAAGGGCCACTTTAATCTCGTCTATAGATTTGACTATGGCAAGTACTATAGCTTCGAGACTGTCAATGCGCTGGCGATCACTGGAACCACCTTGATTGCTGTACGTCATGAACACCATCCTTACATGAGGAGTGATGGAAGGAGCGGTGGAGGATGTGCCCTCCGAGTCGTACCCGTGTACCAAGAAGTCGTCGGGATATGTGGGAATATTGTCTTCTGGTTCGGACTCGGAGAGAGCAGTACCCCCAGCCTCAGAGTTTACTTCGTCCTGAGAGTCATGGGTGTCTTCGGGGACATCGGTGCCTGTCGTACCTGATGGGAGAATCGCTTTCCCGGGCTCGGCTTCTTGAAACATTGGATTATTGCGGATGTTCGGAGGAGTGCTACCCCCAACCCCCAACGATATGGATGATGAATTTCCTACTGCAGCAGATTTTGTCTTTGAACGGGTGTGTTGGAATACTCCGATGGAAGACAACCGTTTAGACGACAGTTTCTTAGCTGTAGTGGTTGATATCTTGGGACTGGAGATGCTTATCTTTTTCCCCTTCCTTTTGGCGGGGACCTTCTGAGCGGAATTGCAGGAGACTACCGGGGGTGCCTCATCTTCTGAGCTTGGATGCTGTAGTCTTTGGAAGACGGATGGCCGATCTTCCGTTATTGCTGCGTTGTTGCAACAGCAGTTGACGATGATTTGGGCTGCTGCGATGTCCAAGCGAGGACTCTTTGCATGCCGACACTCCTCCTCTTTCCTTGCGTTTGTGGAGGATCGCCTCCCGCAGGTCAGAGGAACCACTCTGTCCGTTTGCCGCCGGGGGCTGGACTCGAGCGGTTGTATACAACTTTCCATCCGAGGCCCGTGTGATAGTCAACGGGACGCCCCGATAGTCAGAGGTTGGAACAGCTGACTGGGCCCGATGAGCCCGCACTGCCCTAGACTTCCTCCTTTTAGCACTTGTGGGTGCGTAATAGGAGGAGTCCAAGTTGGATAGCACAGAATCTGGCTTATCCTCCAGAGAACCATCAGGTCAGGACCGCATGAGAGATGGTCGAAGACTGATCGAGAGAAGCATAGAACGGATGCTATGCGGCTAGAGTTGGGTATCGTGCAGGCTGTCTGCATGCGGTTGTCTTCTGCTGTTGGATGAGTTGTTTTTGAGCGGTTAGGAGTCACGACCGTGCAGGCTGGCCGCATGCGGTTGGCAATTATGGCCGCATGGGTTTTCTGTAAGCGGTTGACTTCCATAGCCGCATGAGTTTCATCCATGTGATTGGCGACTGTAGCCGTATAAGCCATGCGGCTGACAGATATGACCGTATGATTTTTCTTCATGCGGCTAGCGGATGTGGCCGCATGAGCTTTTTCCATGCGGCTAGCACCCCTATGCGGCTCGGTTCGCGTAGAGTTCCTCTTTGCCCCTGTAAGTCCAGCATCATAGTGTTTTCTTCTGCCGGACTTGGGGACAGCAGAGTTGTCTACAGTCTGAAGTGGGGCCGCAGAAGAGTCCTTCTCGCCGTCTTGAGCAACAGAGGGTATCCCATCGGGGGCTTGGGGAGGAGCAAATGACTTTGGCCTCCACTCTCTGCGAGCCTTTGTCGTGCGGGTGCGCTTCTGGACCGGGTCAGCGCTTCCTTCGGAGAGCATCTCTTCAAACGCCTGTTGGTCGAAGCGGACGACCATCTTTTGTTGCGTGGAGCCAAGCTTGGCTGCATCCGATTGCGTCACCAACTCCTCAGCCGTGGAGAAGTTAGTCCCCAACAGAGTCGCCATCGTGTTTGCCATTGATTATAAAAGTACAGAACAGTTTTATGGGAGGACTGAACTTAGACTCATAATACAAACTCGCTTGTACAAAGAAAGCCTAGGGACGAAAACCTAGGTACAGCAGTCTAAGTACAATTGTTTATTTTAGATTCTGGGGGGTGACGATAGAGGCTCGGGAAGGCGACGGCAGCCCTGCCTTATTCCTTGGACGACCGGTATGCAGCCTTGGCTCCTGTGAGAAGATGGTTGGCGTTGATGAAGAGATGTTCTTCTGGCTCCTCTGTTGCTCTTCTGACTTCTCTCTTTCTCTGTGTATTTTCTCTCTGATTATTAGGGGGAAAGCTCTTTTTGTCTCTCTCCTTCTGATCGTGTATATTTTTACAAGGGAATGGCACCTTGCTATTTATAATAGTAGGGGCATCATTAGGGTTTGGATGATTACCCATTCTCAAAGTGGCGGCGGCCTGATGCTTAATCAATCTAGACCTTTCGTTTTAGGCGTGAAGGATCTGGGCCATAAATGGGGATAGCACTAAATCTTTCGAATAATTAATACTGATTGCTTTAAATCTTCATGATTGATTGTGTAGCTTGGATCTCCCACCACGTGTCCCATTGGTTTGATTATGAATGATATGACCTGATCCCATTAATAATGAGGATAAGGTCATTGGGATCTTCGCATCTCATAATCATCTTTGCTGCCAGCTGTCATTGAATCTCTGCCACGCGTCTTGATGATGGATTCTGCCAAAGCCGCATGACATCCATGAACCGCATGAGACAGCGTCTAGGCTAACCGCATAGGTATAGTATTTACGATCCGCTTGGTGAGCCGCATAAGTGTAGTAACTGCGAGCCGTATGAGATGGTTCCTTGGTGAACCGCATAAGTGTAGTAACTGCGAGCCGCATGAGATGGTTCCTTGGTGAACCGCATAAGTGTAGTAACTGCGAGCCGCATGGAATGGCTTTTTGGTGAGCCGCAGGAAGACGATCCTTGCCAGCCGCATGAAGCTGTTCTTCACTGGAGCCGCATGGAGTAGCCACGTGTCAATTTCGGATCGCGTCAGAGATTTTCTCCTATTTCCCAAGAGTCTGTCATTATGGCAGGGCCATTATGATACTTTATGTCAGAGCTGTCAGCTGTCAAATCATGATAGAGCATTAAGTAGGCAGACTGCTCGAGGGCCAGCTGTGTGAAGGGGTCTTCGTGGGTATACGTGGCATTGAGCCGCCTATCTCCGTGAGCCGCATGTACTTTTGAACCACATGCGGCTGGGGGACTCTTTGAACCGCAGGACTGCCCTATGTAAGCCGTATGGACTCTCCTGTCCGAGCCGCATGAGACTAAGAGTCTCTCTGAACCGCATGGGACTGCTCCTGTATGAGCCGCATGGGGTTCTCCTGTTCTGAGCCCCATAGATCATCGTTCTGAGATTTTCCATGCTTCTACACAAGGGACAGGGCAAGTGGGACAGTCTGTGGTCATGGGTGCCAAGCTGGAAAGATAAGAAAAAAAATGAATCAAACAGGGCTGTAAGGGTTGCCATTCTAGGGTCAGAGCTACACAATCACTTCTAAGTCAAAAGGCCTAGCACAATCATCAATTCATTAAGCAAAATTCATAACAAAAAAGTTATACAAAGGATTATACTAACAGTTAGATCTACTCCTAAGTTAAATGATGAGGAAGCAAAACAAAACAAAACAAAACAAACAACAACATTTTTTGAAAGACTGAAACGAAAAGTAGAGATGATATGTTCAAAAACTTTTAAGATAAAGTTTGATAATCATATGCGTCCATCCAAAATTATGGTACTCTGAATCCTTGTCATACTAGTAAGCAGGGCTATGATAACCATAGAGTCCCAACTAAGGTACATACTTTTAGAATAATGGTATTTAAAATTTTTGCTCTACCACTAGCTTGGCTGCGAAAACCTTAAATTTCCACACTCGAGAAATATATCCAAAATCAGACTGTAGGTCCTTGCCATGCTGGCTAATGTGACTGTAGAAGACTAGATTCCATAACTGAGACGACCTAGCTCATATAATTTATCTTGGCAGAAAATTAAATCAACAATGAATACCAAGAAACAGATTCATCTACGAACAAGAACGATAAACAAGATCTGTTGGAACTAAATTTCGAGATGGTTATAATAAGGCAAGGGAGAAACGGAATCGAGATAAACAGAACCTGCGATAAGCTCTCCTACTGCCTGTGCACCCTCAACTGCCATAGCATAAGCTCGTCCCTATTGGCCTCCTCCAGCTTGATACAGTGCGAATCTCTGCTGCTGAGTCTGTAAGGGTAGTCCCTTCTGCTGGCTCAATGGAGCCCTCGCTCCTGCTCCCTGAGATGTCCGTCCCGAAAACTTGGGACACTCTCTTAACTGGTGATATGATGCTCCGTAAAGTAGGCACTTGCCTAGCCTCATTCGACATTTACTCTAATCGTGCCCTAGTTTCTTACATAAAAGGGCAACTGATAACATGCTGGTGTCTAGGGGCCTGCTGCGTATGTAACGGTGGTCCCCTCTGCTGCTCTATCGGAGCCCTGGCTCCTGTTGCTGCCTGAGTCAATGGTGTCTGGTTCTTGGGACACTCCCTACACTGATGCTCCGCTGAACCACAAAGTAAACACCTGCCTAGTCTCTTCCTGCAGCCATTCCATCCATGACCCAGCTTCTTACAGAAGGTACAACTAATATGCTGCTGCCTGGATGTCTGTTGGTAAAGTATATGTCCCTGGCCCTGAAACTGCTGCTGAACAGGCCTCTGCCGATGATGTTGCTGAATCTGTTCATGAGGCCTCTTGGCCTGAGCTCCACTGCTGCTGGCTCCATGAGTGTCATGTCCCCACTTGAGCAATTGTTGCCGCTGAGTCTCCACTATCTGCTGGAAGAAGGAGAACAACCGTGCCACGTCCTATGATCCTGACGGTGGCTGCTGCTAAAGAATGTCTGGGATGACTGGGGAAAGTCTCGGAGTAGGAAGAGGTGCACTCCCAAAAGCTGCAGATATCCCAGCCTGAGCTGGCATAACAGGAGCTGTAGTCTCGGGGTCCTGCTGATCAGAACGAGAAGTAGCAGACCCCTCAGTAGTGTCCTCCTGATCGAGACGATGAGATCGTATCTCCATAACCATTCTGAAAATAGATCAAACGAGAGAGCAATCACTGAGAATGAAGCAATAACATCAAGGAAGGACAGTTTATTTTCAAAGGAATACAATAATGCAGCAAAATTTAGGTAACAGGAATCAGATTAAGAGTTTTTCCTAGGTGTGATTGAGTACCTTCAAAAATATATCCTAATCCTACTGCAGGCTGTAGTGATACTCTAGTTCGAATACCACTACATAAACTAGACATGCATAGGCCACCACAGTGTAGGGGCACGAGAAGTGGGTACGTCCAGCCTACGTCGCAGTATCAACGGTAGAACGCTGTCCTAGGTCACTATCACAAACTAAGTACAATTTGATATACTCTCCGAACGGAGGACAAATCATAGAAGGTACAACTCAATCACAATCTAAAGATGGAAATAACACAATATGATAGATATAAAATCTCAAAAGAGAACATACAAACTGAAGGAAAGTCTAAGTGTCTAAACGACACAACATCACAAACATCCAAAAATAATACAACTCGAAAGTCAATACAAATGGCATAATGAAATAAGATAAAGCCTAGTTAATCTAGTCTAAGCAGTAGAGATGACGTCCTCAGCTAGAGCTGGATCCTCCTGTGGTTCCAACTCACAGGTGTCGTCTAGATGGGCTCCATAGTAGGTTGGGTAGAAGTCCTCGGTATCATCTGTAATATTTTTAATAGGTCTAGTCAGGACAGGAGCGTGCACAGTACATCTCACGCAGTTCATATCAAGGCAGAAAATATAAAGCATGCAAAAGAGTAAGATACATGAACTGTAAGAAGATGTACACGAAAACAAGAGATATTTGTAAACTAGAAATATATACATGATAAGTATGAACAGTAAGTGACTAGTGATCTAGAGCACAATATGGTTATGTAAACAGGTTAGGTTATACAATAAAATGGGACTCCATTATACACGAGGGTACAATGGACATATACAATGTTTTATACAATAGGGAATTTGATCACATAACCATTTTCTACTCACCCTCCCCAATCAATACACAAGGAACCAGTCAAGTTATGTTATTGAACACGAAGTATAGTTGTAGAAGATGATCATGTGGGCACATAAGAGTACACGATTTGTACACGAATAACATGAACACAAGGAGTACACGACGCCCATGATAAAGTACACGAACACGAAATATCCGTATCCTATAAGGGAATAACATCGCATGAAAGATCCATATAGTACTAATCCGTGATAACAAGTGTCAGCATCAAGTAAGGTAATCTAGAGAAAGAATATAAGTCATGACAAGTATGAAACGATCAGAGAATGTACTCGCCTGAAATCTGAACGTCCCTAAGAAAATAAAGTCCGAAGCGAGGTAACTGAGTCCTATTTAGAGCAACACAAGTCATGAGGTATACAAAGGGATTATAATTTGAAGAGTACAATGCATCTACATGTTTCTGGGTCAATTTGGGCCAAAGTCAACTCTCAGTGAACTCTTGTCAACTCTAAAAGTCAACAAAGTCAACTCTAGTCAAATTAGGTCAAACTAGTTAGGGTTTGGTCAACCATGCTCAACTAGTCTAAGTTAGTCTAATCTAGGCTTAAATAAGTCAATCTAGGTTATGTACAATACATAATACCTACACTACATTCACATTCAATTTATCTCTATTTAGAGAGTTCTTTTAGGTGTACAGATTTTATTTTGGTAATTACCAAGTTCTTTTAGGTTTATAAAAGAAATAAAAGAAAAAAAAGAAAAAAAAAGAAAAAAAATTGCATCATCTCACGAGATAGTGAATATCTCGTGAGATAAGCAACCATAAGAACCCGACCCTGGCCACTGTAATCCGAGAGCAAGAGATTTAAAACTCGAGATTCTTTTGAAATCTTCCGATCAAATCTTTTAGCCTTGCATCCTGATCCATTGCTCGATAGGATTTCACCTAATAATCTTCAATAGGCGACACAATTTAAATCTGAAATCGATTGGAAGATCGAGATTATATGTATTGCAAGCAGTCAGATGATGGTTCGAATAGAAAAGCCTGCTTGAGAGACCTAACCTCCAATCCTAAAAGCCCTACGACTCCCCGTGAACCTCTCCATCCTTCTACAGATCGTCGTCGACCATCGCTATTGCCGGAACCGTGTTGGGGGGCCTCTGGAATAGAGCACTCGGTTTTGAGAACCCACAAAGTACTAATTTCCCCATCAAATTTCTTTCCGAATACGCGACCGTTTCATGATCTGTAAAATTTCTTAGAAAGCCTAGTTGAACCTCTATTGAACCCAGTAATTTGCATAGATTCAATTAATTTGGCCTATGTAATTCGTGAAAAATCAAAAGTTGGGAAAAACAATCATGTCGTAACGACAGATCATCATCTATCGAAGCCCTGTTCAACGTCGAATTTCATCCAACATGATGCAAATTTTTAAAATCAGTTTGAAGAGAAACATAGACAACATATACCTCGGCAAATTCCTTCTAGTAGTTTCTATTTTCATCAAGTATTGGTTAGGAAATTCGTTATCCAAAATTTAAAAAAACAGTGTTTAAAATAATAAAGTTTTAGAAAACTTACCGATACGACGTGCGTCCCGACAAACCGGGCGACGTGGTCGCATGCTATATGCATCGAAAGGCGCGAATGGATGTTGTCGACATGTGGGAATTGATGAAACTCAATTTCGTTGCGTATGCACGAAAAAATCAGTACGTATCCGTTAAGATACTCCGTATCGACCTTTTGCAAACTTGGCCATAACTTCGTGTACACTCTTCGGTTTGAGACAAAGCTTGCGCCAACAGGATCGTATCAAAATTTTGGTCTTGTGTGCCAAGTTTGGTCCGATTCTGAGAAGATTGATCGGAACAGCTATTTGGCGGGCTCGCGACCCGCTCTAATTGGCGACTTTGTGCACGGTCCGTTGAAATCCAACTTTGGACATACGGTTGGGTTCGTCTCCTCAAATCGGACCCGTAGACATATAATTTTACGACCTTGGAGACCGTAGATACTGGCACACTTTTTGGTGCAAAGCGTGTCCAACGGCGGACATTATTTTGACCCAATATTACGACTTTGCCCATGTTTCAGAATTTGACTTTTGGACAGACTTTTCCTAGACGTATATTTTGTTCCAAACACGTTCATGGTGTTTATTTCAGCATCCGATGATGTATGTGGGATTTGGCTTTCATCGTTTTACTATTCTGACGGTTTGAGCTGTTAGACGTCGTCCTTTTGCACACAACCTCAGGCAAGATACCTTGCCTTATTTACTGCTTATAATTAGTTGTATGTTTTTTATATCATTACTGCATATTTATTTCCTGTTTATTTTCAGTTGGATCCATGACTTGCTGTTTATAGTTACTTTATTTTGCTTTTAATTTTTTCTTGTTTGAATTTTAATATGCATGTGGACCTAGTCTTAGCGGACTACCTTTTGACAGTGACCCGTGGGAGGGTGAAGACAGTTAGATGTATTGGCTACCCAAATCCAAAAGCCTTAGTAACTGCGTATTACGGTAGTTGTGTTGCGACGGTCACTAGCTTCGAGCTATGTGGACTGATGGGTCATGTGGGCCGCTAGCCTCGAGTTATGCCGACTGATAGTGTTGGTACTTGACGTGTGCGTGTTGTGAGTTGTTACCTTGTCCTGGGGGAGTCAGCCTTCACCTGCCCATACATCGAGGTTTCTTCTAAATTGCATACTATAATGGTTAGAGACCTTAGTTAATGTCATGTCACATCTCGTTCTAGTCATAGCATGTGACAATATCACATCGCGGAATAGTATACTACCCCTTGTCCTTATTTGGTTGTGTCACGACCCGCTCCCGAATAATCGGATACGAGTCGGACACGCCCAGCCTTCATTGTTAGACACAATGAAGTAAGCTGTACCAAGCTAGGGAAACTAACCAGATAACATGAAAGTATAGAATCACAGCAACTATATAATGTGTCCCAACCAGAAAAGAGATACAATATCTGAATTTATTACAATTCAACTATAAGAGTCTGCTAGTCTCAATACATGGAAAGATAAATGGAAACTAAAGTGAAGTACTAGGCCTCTGCAGCCTCTAGGTCACAAGCAGCTCCAGCTGGCTCAGTAGGGAAGGCAGTATCCTGTCCATAGTATGTGTCACACAAAGCCTCCATCTCACCTATCATAACATATCCAGTCAGGAGCGGAGCAAGTACAATTCTAGGTAATGAACAAGACATCATGAAATGAAAGCACAAGGGAACATGGAAAGTACAGGAAAATACAAGTGAATAAGTATATGAAGAATAGAGTAAGGTACATGAAAGAACATGGTATGTAAGAACATGAAAGTACATAGTGTGTAAGCACATGAAAGAACATGGAATCACAGGAAATAAGCACAAGGTAATCTCCTGAATATGTGTGTAAATGCATTTGAAATATAACTAAATATGTGACCGGCTAGGGTAAGAACCTGAAAGCACCTGAAAGCACATGAATGGTGACTTAGGACCCGCGTGCACGATGCGGGGTCTAAGCTAAAACACACCTGAGTTGATACTTGGGATTGGTCACATAGATAGTATATTTCCCCTCCCCAGATACAAGTAATAAGCACAAGAGAACAAGAGCACCAGAAAGTACATGACGTGTTGTAATGTGTCAATCAAGAAAGTACAGGATAAAATAAAATGCACAAGACCATAGAATGTACTTGCCTGGCTCCAGCAATATGGTAGGCAATCTAGCTGGATATTCTCCTGTTTATGAATTACAAATATAAGTCTACAATGTAGGTAAATACTTCTAGTCTAAAGGTCACTATAACAACTTGTTTTAACATCAAACTTATCTATTCATAAACTATAAATTACTTTTTATACTACCACAATAATGTTTCAAATGTAAGGTAACCTATCTATCTATCTACACACTTGTGTTCCATAAAGTCACTCCTATGCACATAATTGGTTTCAAGTATGGTGGTTGATGTCCACCTTGTTCCAGAGTTTGTTCAATCCTTATTTGGACTTAAACTCTAGTCTAGAATCATGACTGTTTAATGACTAAAACCTTCCATTCCTGGACCTAAAACTGAAATTTCATTCATGAGACATCCAGTTGGTATGGCAGGACATAGCTAGTCCAGAACAGGGGTTTAACCTATCAGTCCTAAATACAATATGAGGATCAACAGTCTATCAAATGGAAGACATCCTACACAACCTTAACAGCATCATGTAATTCAGTCCTAAAGTAATCCAAATCAGTCCAAACAGGACTTAGCATATCACCTTGGTGTTCACTGACATACTTCCTGCATAGATAGTCCAACCTGTTCGGTCCTTAAACAGGATAGTTAAAGTGTATGGATCAAAGTAATCTAATGTACAATTTCTAATAGGGATTAGTTTTTGACAGGACTGGTGGACCAGCCCCAAGCTACTGCATTCTTCCCACAGTTAACCAAGTATACTACCATTCGTAAGGTCAGTGTCATGGGCCCTGTATAGATAATTCTTTCTGTCTCCCATACCTGCTATCATTCCAGGTAGTTAAGGAGTTATCTCCTAGTCTAAAACCAAATCCTTATATCAGTCTAGGCTATCCATCACCTGACACAAGTTCCTAGTTATAGAATCCATATCCTAATTGAAAATGTATGACCAGACTTCATCTGAACAGGGAACTATTAACCTCCAAGGTTGGTCTAGAGTTAAACATTAAACCCACTGCAGCTAAGGACTGATACCATACCAATACCTCAATCTGATATGTATCCGTCCCAACTAAGACTGATTTTACTCAGTCCAAAAATATCAAGTCTCCTCCAATTGGTTTAAAACAGTGTATTCAATGTAATCCCAGGTTTCAACTTATATGACAGGATAAAATATAACTCAGGTTTAACAAAACAGTGCATCCCATTTCATTGATACAGCATGTGTGTCTCAGATTGAAAAATCAGTGAATGATAAATGGTTCTTAGGAATCAAGGTATCAGTGTAAAAATAACAGGGTGTAGGGCTGATTTGAACAGATCAAATCCAAACTAACAATTCAGTCTGGATTCAGGCTGATGAAATCAGTCCTCTACCATGGCTGATACCTAATCAGACATCCAAAATTGTACTTCCAACCTCCTACTCGAAACCCCATATCTCTAAACTGACAGCATCACAAGAAAATGATTTAATTGACATGAGGATCTATCCTATCATGTTAGTACAGAGATTTCCTTGCCCTCCTCTGTTAACCATACTGTCCCAAATAACTTGATAACCAAACAAGTGATAAGCAATACTTCACAGTTCTAAGGGAGGTTAGTTCACTCCCCTTCCCTGTCAGTAGATAGAGAAACAACTGAGATTTATTGGATCATGCCAAGGATCCTAAAATGTTTGGAAGGACAGTATGTTCTACTAACAGCTATGCCATCTATGAACTCGACAGTCTCTAGGAATTTCCAAACGAGGTTTAGAACAATCATAAAATAGCTAGGTTCAAATAAGATCTCCTAATTAGCCTAAACAAAGTCCTGATACATTCCTCTACCATTTAAATTTATAATTAACTGTTTAAACGTAAGAAGTAAATTTAAAGATTACCTGAACAATAGGTCCTGAGTTTGCACTTGGGTCACAACTGACACCCAGCTACTCGACTAGGTCCAATCCAATTTCCTCTGAGGCAAAATATCAAACAGAACAAAATAGGAAGGATCAATCCTCACACATTCATCATATTAGGCAAGACACAGGGATTTGGAAAATATGGGATCAGATACTTACTTTTGTATCTATCTCAAAATTCTTCAATCAACACAACTTGTCCATCTATTGATCCAGAAGTTCTAAAAATATGAACATAAAATTCAAAGGAAACAAAAAAACAATGAGCATAGATCTCTAATTTCCAGATCTGATAGAATAGAGCAAAATTACTCCGATCTAATTAAGTAGAGAGTTGATTTTAGAACAGAGTATCCCTCTCTGATTTTGAATCGAAGAATCTTGTACAGATCTGGATCGACCACAACCGATGTATTCCAAGGAGAAATTTGATATCAAACACTTGATTCAATCGAAACAACTAGAAGATTGATTTCTTACCAATCGACTGATCCAGGAACGATGGGTTGGACAAGGAGAGACGGAAATGTTGGTCACTGCTGTGGAAAGGATCGATCCATCACGCTTCCATCTGAGTTCAGATGCTCTTCCTGATCGAAGGAAACGCTCGCCAGAGAAGAACTTCAATCCAGCGCCATGGCTGAGTCCAAATCGAGGATGGTGAAGGAAGAGATCAGGGTGGTAGGAACAATTGATGTGATGGTGAAGAGAAAAGAGGAAGGAGATGAGATGTTAAATAGGCTGGTAGCGTGGGAATAAAGCATAAATTTGTTGGAGAGGAAAAATTTTGCGCGCCATTCTTTCCCCCCACATGGTCGAGGTGGTGGTGGAGTGACAGTTGGTACAGGGAAGTATAAGAATGGTTAAGGGATTTGAAAGTTTGAAAAAGCTTTCTCCTGGAATGAAAGGAACAAGAAGTTCAAAGTTTACTTTAAGGAAGAAAGAAACATAGGAATGTGGATTTGGCCTGGAGCCCAATAAGGGTTGGGCTCACCAGCCCTAAACAAAGGAGAAAAAATAATTAACAAAGAAAAAAAATAACTAGGAAAAATCATTACTACCCAAATTATGATTAGTGGAGATACAGCCAAGATCAACCCACGATCATGCAGTGTACATGCGCCTACACCCAATGTGCCCAAAGGGGTGTTATGCGCCTACAGTGAAATCAATTTATTTTTCACTCGTGGGAGCATAACAGTCGTTTCAGTGCAAAACGACTATAAATAAGGGTCTCATGCCTCTTCAAAGACAGACAGAACGGAGAGCATTTCAAGAGCCAAATTGTTGTCCTTTTTTGCCAGTGAGCCGAGAGTTAGCTATTTTCTTAGGTTTTCTTTCACTTTTGTAAATCGGAGTGTCAACGGAGTAAAGGAGCAACTGCCACTCGATCTCCATCGTCCCATTCCCCAGAATTCTTTTTGTACTCGGGGATCCTCAGTACAGGATCTCTCAAGCGTACTCGATTTGTGGTGCCTTGTGCTAATAAGAAAAGATAGCGTTTCTTTTTTTTGTGTGTCCACAAAAATAGTGACTCTGCTGGGGACTACCTTTTTTCTGACGAGAAGGTGGTGACGCAATCCGTTACCAATAAAGTAGGGAGCACTCTGAAGATGTTGATCGTGAAGTTCGATCAGCAGGCATTCGAAGAGATGCTCTCGAGGGACGGCTCTACTCCCTCAAAATCAGTGAAGCGAAATAAGTTTTGCAAGACTTGGCTTACGAAGGCTCGCAGTGCATATCCTGCCAGTGTCGTAGAAGATATGCAACCGAAGAACTCTGTCACGTGGGCGTATAGACATTCCATGGGCGCATGGAGCTCCCCTGTAGGTACATAGCTCTACCACAGGGGCTCATGATACGGAGAATTAGGTGCATACCATTTTGGAGTTTACTAGCCCAGCGATTTCCCACTTGTGCAATCAACAACAGAGTGTTCAACACTCTAAACTTGGCAAAAGAAAATACTACGACGCCAAGAATTGAAGTGTTTGACGCTTTAGGCAAACTCAGTGAGGCTCGCAAATGAAAAATGCTAAACTGGAAGAAAACAGTGCTATTTTCCAAAGCATGCGCCCAGAGCTATGCGCCCAAGGCAGTATATGGGCACATAACTCTGGCCAGAGGACTTCTGTCTTCGATAGGCTATACGCCCAGGGCCATGCGCCCAGGCTATGATAACCTATTCTATGCGACCACATCCAAGAGGGCCAGACATGCTGCCAGGACTTCAGGAAAGCATGCGCCCAAGGGCATGCTACAGGGTCTATGCGTCCACAGCAAAAAGACAGACCCCACCGCGTATAGCACGGGGCTGTCTTCAAGTTCGTCACGGAACTTAGGTGTAAGGGTTTCCCCTGCATAAACTAAGTCCGGATGCGCCAACTCTCCTTACAAACCCATATGCAAAGCTTGACGATGCATATGACATGGGTTTTAAGACAAAACTCCCTTCCGTCGACTTATGCGACATGATAAATCATAAGCGTAAAGCGAGGGATGATACTAAAATTCATGGCGTACATCCGTGCACCAGTATTGTCATCAACTGTTGCTGCTCCAAAGCAACGAAGGTACCTCCGAGGCAGTCCGTGTTTCGACGACTACAACACTCTGATAATGAATAGCCGCTATGTGTCATCCAACATGGCTTCATGCGGTCCTCCTTACGGAAGTTCCAATCAAAGAAGGTGGACCACTAACCCAACTTTTTCTCTCATTACTGTGAACAGAAGAAGAAGAAGAAGAAGAATAAGAAGAAGAAAAAAGAAGAAGAAGAATAAGTCTGCCAACAAACAGCCAGCGAGGTTACATCTGTAGGAGTTTATATGGGTACTCGATCAAGTACGAGATTTCGTATAGATGACGAGGACTCCCAAGTTGGGGGTGATGATCCTTCAGCTGAGGGTAGTATTCCCTCAGAGTCTGAAGCAGACGGCCTTCACACCGGGGGTAGCCTTCCAGATGACGGGGGTAGCCTTCCAGATGACGATGATCTCTTCGAGTCCGACGGTGACTATCTACCTCCCTTGCCTGAAGACGAGGGTCTTTTCAACTCAGAGACAGACAGTATAAGTACCAGTTGTACTGTCTCCTCTATTCATCCTCGCATATTATCTGCGTACTTGGCAGGAGAGAGACCTGAAGAAGCCAGTGATCAGACCAACAAGCGGCTAGAGAGTCTTGAAACAGCATTTGCCAAGATCACTGATATGCTTACCAGTATTATGGCAGTCCAAACTGCTGGGGCTGTTCCTCCACCTCAAAACGTCTCAACACACGCTAGTTCGGCTCATAGCGACAACCCTCCTTCACTACAAAAGGAGTATCATTCTGTTGTGCCTCCTCCAAATCTCATAAATGCTGGGGTGGTCCTTCGCCAACGATGCTTGACAACCGTACAACAGCCATTTTTCAACATCTGCTCAATCAGCAGGATGCAATTGATTCTCTTGTTGCCCGTCTCGATACCATCTCACATAAAGACGAGCTTCAGAAGATGGAGATATCTCAACCTTATCCTCCTGAATGGAAGAATTCTACTTGCCCTCCT
>JANAVB010004329.1:0-24281 GCA_029216955.1 Iris pallida | reverse complement strand
TATATATATATATATATATATATATATAAATACAAAGTTTTGCCAAATTAACCGATAATTTCTATTTTTTTCCATAATCAGTAACCGACTCATTCAATTAAAATGATAACGAATATAGTTGTGACGTTAAACCAATTTCGGTAGATTAATTAATAACTTAAAATCTGACTAGGGTCTGCTTCTAGAGATTGTAACTAGCACACCTAGAATGGTTTCATTATGGTTCTAAGTCAAGGTTCTCAACTGTAGGATCTCGAAGACGAACTTGACTTCCTCTTCGGTACCGACTTTTCCGATCCAGTCAATTAACAGAGGCAAGTTACGGTTATATTTTTTTGTATTTTATTTAGTAACTGTCAAGCTGCATGTTTAAACCACATTGCTACACGGAACCCTCTCCTAGGGTTCAGATATTGATTGATATTGATTGTGGGGATTGGGGGAATAGTGTAACGTTTATGGCCAATACCCCTCATATTGCATATTGTGCGAGCTTACCCCTCTTACACACGGGATAAGCCGTATCGCGTCGCTAGGATGCTATTGTACAACCCAAGCCGGTCATAGACGTTTACACATTCAAATCACATTATTTTTAATTGTTAAATTGCTGGAAAATATTGTTTCAAACTGTTTAGCCTGCACTTTTCCATTATTATTTGAAATATGAGATACATATTCGTACTTGCTCTCTCCTGACTGGAGACCCATATTTTTAGGTGACATTGAGGATGCTGTGTAATGCCCCGCTCCGCACGGTGCATTACGCTGAAGCGTTGACTCAACGAGTCGCGTGGACCGAATAAAATGTATCGATGTGAATCGATACGAAGAGTTACGTCGACCCGAGTAATGCATTGAACTAAGTCGATACGAAGAGTTGCCTTGCCCCGAAAGAATGCATCGAGTTGAAATGATGCGAAGTGCCGCGTTGTCCCGAAGGATGAGTGCGTTGAATCGGCTCGAAGATTCTAAGAAATCGAATCGACCAAGGCGCAAGTCCAAATCGATGCAAGTATTGATATTAGTTGGTTTCGTGTGCAGGTTATACTTTGACGCAAAAATTAGAGGTCGATCTTTTGCAATATTTAGTAAGGGGTCCGCAAAATCAAATCATCGTCTTGCGACGGGCTAAGACTTGGGCACGCTAAGGCAAATCGGACGTATGACTCAATGAAGTACGAAGTGCTCGAATGGCTAAGTCAGGAGAGTGGCCGTGCAACAAAGTTAGGGAATCGAACCGCATCGGCTCGGCGAAACGACGAAGGCGAATCGACTCAAGGTGGAAGGATTGACTTCTTTTTACTCCTTCATTCGATAAGTCAAATATATCATTGTATGCTAAGTTAACCTATCGACGCACGGGCGTGGTCCGATCGGAGATAAATCATAGTGTGTTGAACACTAAGTTAGTATAATTGAAATGAAACGTGCATCAATATGCACGAGTCGCTATGGGACATTGGATATCGCAAAGGCGAGCGCCTCAGTGCGCAAGCCGCAAGAACATGGGATAACTGTACTCGGCGAGTGCCTTAGTGCACGAACCATACGGTGCCTTTGCTGCACGAGTTAGACGGCTAGAACATTCAAAGACAATAGGCGAGCGCTCTAGCGCGCAAGCCCCGACATTGAATGCTAAGTTATAGAACATGGAAATACGGTCGAAACGTGCCTACGTGCACGGGATAATAAAAGATGGCTTCGTTGCGAAAGAATACAGTTGTGGCATGAATGTGGCGGAACTGTCGGATATGACATAATGCCTCGAAAGGTGTTCGAGACCTTCAGGTCGTTCGGTTGACGAGCATTGAGTTGAGGCATTATGCCATTGAACATTGAAACGAAGTATGAAACGTGAGAACATAGAAAGTTAACGGAAGAAATACGAGATGATAAATTCTGAGTCTTGGACTCAAGGCTATGCTTGGTTGTTTGAATGATAGTGCGTTGCATGGTCGAATGGAATGGACTTGAGATAATTGCGATGATATCTTCCGTGCACGAAACGTTCCCTCCGAACGGGCGCACCGGGGCACCGGGACCGTTCTGCCTAGGAGGGATGAAATCTTTGATAGGCGCACATCTGCGAAGTCCGATTAGCACTCGGTCGTAAATATGAGAAGCCACAAATGATGGTAGGTACGCGGTAGGTTTCGGTAGTTGGGATAGCAACCCAACCCGTGAAATGTCGGCTATCCAAATTCGATTTCGAGAGAGAAAAAAGGAGAGAAAAGAAAGTAAGTAAAAATAAAGAGAAACTCCTTTAGTCCATTCCGGCGCGGATACGCCCACGACCTTCATATAGTTAAGGAACGATGGATTGAAAGTGTAGGCGCATATGCGTCCCGCATAGAGATCCTGCTTAGAGATGCACATATAACATGACAGGAAAGGATTATTCACCTTGCATCGGTGCCAGGACGAGTGCGTCGACTTGGTAAGTCGTGCCACGAATCAAACGAGATTGCTTGTTTGCTTGCCTATTCAATTCGATAACATGCTGCTATGATAACATGCTTTACATTTCGAAGATGCCATGAAATTGACCCTAAGGAGAACATAGCAAGATCATAAGCTAAGTTGCATGATTCAACATAAATATTATAATGTCGGTTTGGAAAGATGATCTTTGTTTCAGTACATGCGAGGACGAACGTACTGATCCCCCACCAGCTTCATACAGGGTGCAGGAAATGGATGGCTTAAGGCGAAGCGTTGATTGAACGTGTTGAGGCTTAGAATGCCGAAGCGCATTGAAGCGTGCAATCGCATTGACGCTCGGACTACACAGCTGGATTGATGCGGCCGAGATATAGAAGGCATGATGTATGGAACGGTGAAATCCTTTGTGGGCAAGAAAGAACCTGAGTGTTGTAGCCAATCTGGCATATATTGTTAGGCTATCGAAAGCCTTTGTAATCTCTGTTTCGAATATCAATAAAGAGAACTATTTCATATACTCTGTTTTCCTATCGTTGTATATATCGAATCAAAAGATAACCATTTGAGAACTTGTCATCTTGCCTTGCACGAGCGCAACTCCAGGCTCGTGCGACATCATGCCCCCTGCGAGGACGATGATTCGGGTGATTCCGGGTCGGGGCGTGACAAATTGGTATCAGAGCTCTAGGCTCAATTTCTTCTGGACGTTCGCTTCATTACAATTCGAAAAGTTGCCCACCACCACTTGATACCACTCTTGATTCTACTCGATGCCGCACTGGATGTTCCATACAATAAGTCTAATACAATCGTGAAATTTTGCCGCATGTGTTTTGGAAATTTTATGATGTTTGCTAAGAAAGTCGCGAAGGGTATATTGCATTGAATGCAAACGAGCCGTAAAAATGTTAGTTGCTGCAAGCGCAACAAATTGTGAAATACGATTTGAGATGTTGTCGCAATGTAACATGTTAAAAGAGGAATAAAATGATGCACGAAGTACAACGAGTAATGGTGAATATGCGCTAAAATGAAAGTGAGAAGTGATAAGCCAATACCGAATGTGTTGAACGGATTGCGCATTGACTTGGAAAGTCGGAAATAATTGTTGTACGATGTGCAACACGTATTGGAAAGTAAAATCATTGCACGTGGTGCAACGCATATCAAATTAATCGTTGCATGAAGTGCAAAGGAAATTGGAAATAAATCGTTGTATAAAGTGAAATAAAAGTGTCGGAAATAAATCGTAGCACGGTGTGCAACGTGTATCGAAAGTAAAATTTGTTGCACGGGATGCAACGCATATCTAAATAAATTGTTGCACGAGATACAACGTAAGGAAAGAATTGAAATCATAAATCGATAGAATGAATCGTTCGGTTGCACACCAAACTTATGTTAGCAAACGAGAATATTGACCGAGTTGTGTCAGATTTTGATAGAATCAAAGTTACGGTTGTGATCAAGCACGATCACTGCGGAAATCGTGAGTCGAAAGAGAATGTTGGTTTATACTAAGTATAGTACGAGGGAAATGGTTTGAATTCCGAGTGGTATATGCCATACCACGTAGGCGATGAATTACTCGATTCCGAGTGGTATATGATGTATCACTTGTACGATGATTTATATCGATACGTTGTGAGAATTGCGGAAGGTTTGTCCGCAACGGAGGGAGAGTACCGAGACTCGATTGAAAATTTGTATAACGGTATGTTGATGCAAGTGTTCTTCGAAAATCGGTTGGGACGATAAGGCGAGACTCGTATCGATGAACGATACGTCGGACGAAAGTTATAAGTTGGCCGGACGAACGAGACTAGCGAAACGATTATGCCTTGACGCAATAATCAGGATCGACGGAAAAGGAAAACTTGAACTTATAAATGAGTCGCACGACTTGCGATCTCGGTAGAAATGTTGGGCGAGACGAATCGAATCGCACGACTTGCGATTTCGATAGGAGATGTTGGGCGATGCAAATTGCAATCGAATTGCACGATGTGCGACTTCGGTAAGAAAGTTGGTTGACATGAGAAATCGTGCCTAAGAAATAGTTGGTTACGTTACGGCGACACTCATTTGAGTACGACTGAAAACACGCAAAACTTAGAGGACGAGATCGTATAACTCGAGCGCACGATGTTGGATAATCGGTAACTCGGTTACGCGATCAAAGTATAGCGGGATGCGGCGAATCGGAGAACGAGTGAATGCGTATGGAAAAGTTTGTTGCGAACTTGGATGTATGCGATGCGAGTTAAGTTGACGTTGAAATGGATTCGAAGTCGACCCTCTTGCTATCGAAATTGATATGAACTATCAAGATCGATACGCAAGGAAACATAAGCATGATGTGAGAATACAAAATGGAGTGCGTGTAGCGCCCCGCTTTCGATAGGCGACGGAACTTCATAATATGCTAGCGCCGGGTCAGATCGGCCGGGAACTTAGATGGCCATCTGACTCGATCGCTAAGCTTGGTAAACGATAACGCCTTGCGGCATCGATTCAAATCGATTTGGACGGAAGTTACGAGAATCGATCCAACTAATGGAACGACTTCTGTTGGAATAAGTCCTAGATGCAGCGGGCTGCGTCTCGACGAGTAAGCTCTCTATAAGAGTCCCTTCGACGGGATCGGACCGCTGTATGTTTTCTTGGAGCTTTGCCGCTGGGCTTGATGAAGTGCTTTCGCGTCGTTTTTATGGATGCAATTACAATTTCGATGCAAGAGGAAAAGAAAGAATTCTAACAAAGCGTTGGTGCCATTGCAGGAGCTCGCGTAACTAAGGATTGACGTTGCGTAGCGCTTGGACGATCGGCACGAAGCAAAGTAATCGATGGGTGATTCGGCCTTCTTTTCTATTCTGTCCCGCAAACTTATTCCTTGCTTCGAATTCATTCAAATCGAACGATGCCAAGTTAATTGCATGCCAATCTACTAAGTCAAGAACTCGGGAAAAACGTATCGATTTTGAGTAATCTACTCGGAAAAATACAAGTTTCTCACAAAACTGGAAAAGTTTAAGGTTCTAGTAAAAAGATAGACTATTTCATCTGCTGTAAAATATTATGAAACGTCGATCATGAGTTATGATGCCTCGGACAATTTGGTGCCTACGGGACGCTAAATCGGTGTACGGCTTTGGGAAAAATGAATCGTTGCATGAGTTACGAGAAATGATAATGTCGTTCGATACTATTCGCGCTATACAAAACTGTTTGCATATATGAAACTGTTCGCACATAGGCATGGTCATGGACAGCTTGTGCACAAGTTCGTTTTCCTCGAAACGGTATCCGGGGCATCGGAATCGATTCGTCCTAGGGGGAATAATTCATCGTGCTTCGGTGCGAGGCATGCAGGACCTTCAGTAAGGCTTGCAACCTAGGTTGAAAGGGTAGCGTCGTATGCCAACTTCGATTAAGTCCCTAGTGGTACATAGCATCAATGACCGCATATAAGATAGTTGCATGCTCACCTATTGTCTTATGCAGGGTAAATATTATCTCTGTTTTCATGCAGGGACGAGCACGGCCGTGGTAAGAAATATAATAAATTGCGATGTTATGTTGTATGCTTTAATACTCAAAGACGGCTATCGAATATGAACTGAATTCATTTAGTTCTAATAGAAAGACAACTCTAAAGCATGCCTATCCTAACAATCAGAGTCGGTTTAGACGAGTTGGTTCGTCTCGTCCACTTAGCAAGTGTGCTAATCCCCTCCCCTGATTTTCCCAGGTGCGGCGGGCGCTCCAACCTAAAACAAAGCAGAAGTGCGGAGAGGCGTTTTGAAGCTCTTCCTATGCTGAAGTATTTTGAAGCCAATTCAAGTCGACGGCTTATGTATAAAGGGGCGAATGTATGGGACGACAAGCGTAGTTCAGGCAACTTGTCGAATGTATTTTCTTTATGTTTTCAATCAATGTAGCCGCAACGGTATCCAATGTAATTACGACTTGTACTTCGTTGTAAGCTATGAATGAAATACATTTCTATCTTCCTATACTGCGTCTTAAATTCTAATGTGATTTGTGAAGTTTCAACTTGGCGTATTTATATCAAATGCAACGTAACGTTCTGCCTTGTACGAGTGCAATTCCAGACTCGTACGGCATCACGCCTTAGCGAGGACGATCGAATCGGCAAAATTAACATCGGGGACGAACGTTGCCGACTCGGGGCGTGACAAATTGGTATCAGAGCACAGTTATGTTTCCTCGGATTTTTGAAAGATGTTTCATTGTTGGAATGTCGTTGCGATGGCTTGATTGAATGCTTGTCGGCATGCTGCGTGAAATACAAGTTCCATACAGGTAAGCCCGTAGATATTTTTGAAAAATACTAACGGGTTTACACTGTTTGTAGGAATGACTAAACGAGATAAGAAAATCGCCGGCCCAACAACCCAAACCGTTGATAGTACGTCGAGCACAAAAAGCACTGGCCCTAGCAAGACGACTATGGAAAAGATGCTACAGTTGATGGAACTGCAGCAGCAACAGCTTCAGTCATAATTCAAGGCCCAATTTGAGGCGCAACAAAAACAGATGAATGCCCTGACTCAGATAGTGAGCAGAATGGCGGGCAATACCAAGACGACGGACGAAGAGCCCGAGGAAAAGCAAGGTGATCAAGAAGAAGACGAGGAGGAAGATGGCTCCCCACAAATGATAAACTCTCCTTCCATTCTCAAAGTGAAGGAGTTTCACAAAATGAACCCGCCAAAGTTCAACGGCCGAGCAGAGCCCGACGTGATAGTAGGATGGCTCGCAGAGATGGAGGACTTGTTCGATCTCCTCTGTATCAAAGGGTCTCAGAGGGTGGCCTGTGCGACGCTGCAGTTACAACTAAGAGCACATGACTGGTGGGCGGCGAAGAAACAAGAGATCTGTGAAACCGATTCCAACAAAAAAATTTCTTGGGAAATATTCAAGACAACCTTCCTTGAGCAGTACGTTCCTCGTGCCGTCCGTCGACAGAAAGCGGATAAGTTCATGATGTTGAGGCAGGGGAATATGAGTGTTGAAGATTATGATGCAAGCTTCTCGAAACTTGCAAAATTTATCGGTGCCTTCCTGCCCAACAAAGAAGAATGGTGCGAGCGTTTTCAGCAAGGCCTCAACGACGAACTGCGTAGGGACGTCATGAACCAACGATGCCAAACTTATCGTGAATCCTATGAAACCGTACTTGATAGTGAGCGGATCTTTGGCTGCATGTCACAAAGGGCCGTGCCTATCGTCCGCAACAACTTCAACAAGCGTCCTAATGACGCTGGAGGATCGGGAGTACCAAAGCGCCCAAACACGTCTGAGAATCGTAGTCACTTTACCGCAGTAAATTACAGCAGATGCGGCAAGCGTGGGCACCGAGCACCCGATTGTAGACTGAGAACATGCTTCAAGTGTGGCGAGTTAGGCCACTTCAGTCAATATTGTCAGGCGGGGAAGCCGAATCAAAATAACCCACCAAGAAACGCTCCGAATCCATATAAAGCGTCGACACTGCAAGGCGCAAATGCGGTGCCTGTGAACCCGCAGAATCAGCGCCACGGAGCTCAAGGCCGAGTTTATGCCTTAACTCGGGACGAGGCATACGCGTCCGATACGGTTGTAACAGGTATATTACTCTACAAAGATATACCTGCTCGAGTCCTATTCGATTCGGGTACGACGCATAGCTTTATATCTGCTGATTACGCGAAAGAAAATAAAATAACCATACAATCACTAGATATAAATATTAGCGTTAGCACTCCATCAGGAGTCGATATGCCTGCAAACTTTATTTGTATGGATGGCCACCTTTGCGTCGGGGGAAGATATCTATCCTTGGATGCCGTCGTGCTAGACATCAAAGATTACGACATAATCCTGGGCATGGATTGGTTGGGCGCTTGTCGTGCAACGATCGAGTGCACGGAGAAGAGAGTGGTGTTTCGTCTTCCTGGCAAGACAGAGTTCTCATATTCGTGCGGTACGGCCTCAAAGACGGCGATGATGGTATCGGCAATCTCGGCGAGGCGTATGCTGCGTTCCGGCTGTGCGAGATACTTGGCATCAGTTCGAGACACGCGGACGGATAATACAAACACAATGCAGACTGATGTTGTGGCAGACTTTCTCGACGTTTTTCCTGATGAGATGCCCAGAATACCGCCGGATCGAGAAATTGAATTCAGCATCGACACCTTTCCGGATACACGGTCGATATCGAAGGCGCCTTACCGAATGGCTCCAGCAGAACTGAAGGAGATGAAAGTACAATTACAAGAGTTGCTAGACCATGGATTTATTTGCCCTAGCGTCTCTCCATGGGGAGCTCCCGTACTGTTCGTGAAGAAGAATGATGGGTCGTTGTGGCTATGCATCGACTATCGGGAACTCAATAAGGCGACCGTACGAAACACGTATCCTTTGCCGCGAATCGACGACCTGTTTGACCAACTGCAAGGCACGACAATATTTTCAAAAATCGATCTTCGTTCAGGCTATCATCAATTGAAGATCAAGTCCGTCGACATATCGAAGTCTGCCTTCCGCACTCGATATGGTCATTATGAATTCCTCGTCATGTCGTTCGGTTTGACGAATACCCCTATCGCGTTCATGGATCTGATGAACCGAGTCTTCCGACCTCAAATAGATAAATTTGTAGTCGTATTCATCGACGATATCCTTGTCTACTCAAAGAATCGTGAAGAACATGCGGAACATTTGAAGACGGTACTGTAGATTCTGCGTGAAAACAAATTGTGCGCCAAGCAGAGTAAGTGCGAGTTCTGGATGAGTAGCGTAACATTCCTCGGGCACGTAATCTCTGCCGAAGGTGTCGCGGTGGACCCAAAGAAGATTGATGCGGTGGTGGATTGGAAACGACCTGCCTCGGCTAGCGACATTCGGAGTTTCCTGGGCTTAGCGGGCTACTATCGTAGGTTCGTGCGAAACTTTTCAAAAGTAGCATCGCCTCTGACTCGCCTCATCCAAAAGGGAGTAGTATTTGAATGGAGCGACGACTGTGAATCCAGCTTTCTCGAGTTGAAGCAACGGCTCGTCTCAGCTCCAATCCTTGCACTTCCAGACGGTCCAGAAGGCTTTCAGATATTCAGCGATGCGTCGAGAACTGGCCTCGGGTGCGTACTCATGCAGAGAGACAAAGTCATCTCCTACGCTTCACGGCAGTTGAAGCAGCACGAGAAAAACTATCCGACGTACGACCTAGAATTGGCGGCAATCGTCTTTGCGTTGAAGTTATGGCGGCACTACCTCTATGGTGTGGCATGCAGAATCTACACAGATCACAAAAGCCTGAAGTACTTATTTACGCAACGGGACCTCAACCTACAACATCGACGTTGGCTCGAACTCATAAAAGATTACGAGCTAACGATCGAGTATACACCGGGCAAAGGAAACGTGGTGGCCGACGCACTCAGCTGAATGTTTATGGGAACACTGGCCATAAACAAGGAAATACGGCGAGACCTTGAAGCGATGGGTATCGAACTCGGAATTGAGTATCGACACCTGCACCTAGCTCAACTGAAGTTAGGATCGAGCCTGCTTCGCAAGATAAAGACCGCACAGGAGGACGACTCATTCCTGAAGAAAATGCGTGAGCTGATTTCAACGGGAAGGGCGACTGACTTTGCGGAAGACGGAGACGGGACGATGCGACTAAAGGGAAGGCTCTGTATTCCTGAAACTGCCGAACTCAGAAAAGAAATTCTGACGGAGGCACATTATGCGAAGTACTCGTTACATCCTGGAAGCACCAAGATGTACAAGGACTTGCGCACAAACTTTTGGTGGCACGGTATGAAGAAAGACGTGGCTACGTTCGTATCGCAATGCATGGCATGTCAGCAGGTGAAGACGGAACACCAGAGGCCCGGCGGAGAGCTGCAGAATATCGCCATTCCCGAGTGGAAGTGGGACAATATCTCGATGGATTTTATTGTGGAATTTCCGAAGATGCCGTGGGGGAATGACGCAATTTGGGTCATTGTTGATAGATTGACCAAGTCGGCTCACTTCATCGCAATTAAAGTAGGATGGAGCGTCGATCGGTTAGCACAAATCTACGTCGATGAGATTGTTCGACTGCACGGGGTACCGGCTTCAATAATTTTGGACAAAGACGGGCGATTCCTATCGCGTTTCTGGACGAGCCTCCAAGCGGCGATGGGGACCAAACTGAACTTTAGTTCGGCGTACCATCCCCAAACAGACGGTCAGACGGAGAGGGTCAACCAGATCTTAGAAGATATGTTGCGTCTGTGTGCGATCGACCTAAAGACTAGTTGGGATACGCATTTGCCGCTTGTGGAGTTTATGTATAACAACAGTTATCAGTCGAGCATTCAGATGGCTCCATACGAAGCGTTCTACGGTAGGAAGTGCCGTTCGCCGATATGCTGGGATGAAGTCGGAGAGCGACAAGTGCTTGGACCGAAACTGGTGGAGCAGGCCGTCGAAAAGGTCCACTTGATTCGAGATAGACTCCGTATCGCACAAAGTCGACAAAAGAGCTACACAGATCTTCGTCGACGACCGCTAGAGTTCTTGGTCGGGGACCATGTGTTTCTGAAGTAACGCCCATGCGCGGCGTGATGCAGTTCGACGTTAAAGGCAAGTTGAGCCCGAGATTTGTAGGCCCCTTCGAGATCATTGAGCGAGTTGCGACGGTTGCTTATTGGATCGCACTACCTCCTGCCTTAGCTGATGTGCACGATATTTTCCATGTTTCGTAACTTCGAAAATACGTGCACGATCCAAGTCATGTGGTTAGCTTCGATCAGTTGGAGCTACGTACTGACTTATCTTACTCGGAGGAGCCTATTCAAATTTTAGACCGCAAGGAGAAAGTGCTACGCAATCGGTCGATGTCCTTGGTTCGCGTGCTTTAGCAGAACCATTCAGTCGAGAAGTCGACGTGGGAGATGGAGGCGGAGATGAAAGAGAAGTACCCCGCGTTATTTGTCTAAATTAAGGTCAGACCCTTGTTCTTAAGTTTCGGGACAAAACTTTTTCTTAGTGGTATATTATGTAGCGCCCCGCTTTCGATAGGCGACGAAACTTCATAATATGCTAGCGCCGGATCAGATCGGCCGGGAACTTAGATGGCCATCTGACTCGATCGCTAAGCTTGGTAAACGATAACGCCTTGCGACATCGATTCAAATCGATTTGGACGGAAGTTACGAGAATCGATCCAACTAATGGAACGACTTCTATTGGAATAAGTCCTAGATGCAGCGGGCTGCGTCTCGGCGAGTGAGCTCTCTATAAGAGTCCCTTCGACGGGACCGGACCGCTGTATGTTTTCTTGGAGCTTTGCCGCTGGGCTTGATGAAGTGCTTTCGCGTCGTTTTTATGGATGCAATTACAATTTCGATGCAAGGGGAAAAGAAGGAATTCTAACAAGGCGTTGGTGCCATTGCAGGAGCTCGCGTAACTAAGGATTAACGTTGCGTAGCGCTTGGACGATCGGCACGAAGCAAAGTAATCGGTGGGTGATTCGGCCTTCTTTTCTATTCTGTCCCACAAACTTATTCCTTGCTTCGAATTCATTCAAATCGAACGATGCCAAGTTAATTGCATGCCAATCCACTAAGTCAAGAACTCGGGAAAAATGTATCGATTTTGAGTAATCTACTCGGAAAAATACAAGTTTCTCACATAACTGGAAAAGTTTAAGGTTCTAGTAAAAAGATAGACTATTTCATCTGCTGCAAAATATTATGAAACATCGATCATGAGTTATGATGCCTCGGACAATTTGGTGCCTACGGGACGCTAAATCGGTGTACGGCTTTGGGAAAAATGAATCGTTGCATGAGTTGCGAGAAATGATAATGTCGTTCGATACTATCCGCGCTATACAAAACTGTTTGCATATATGAAACTGTTCGCACATAGGCATGGTCATGGACAGCTTGTGCACAAGTTCGTTTTCTTCGAAACGGTATTCGGGGCATCGGAACCGATTCGTCCTAGGGGGAATAATTCATCGTGCTTCGGCGCGAGGCATGCGGGACCTTCAGTAAGGCTTGCAACCTAGGCTGAAAGGGTAGCGTCGCTTGCCAACTTCGATTAAGTCCCTAGTGGTGCATAGCACCAATGACCGCATATAAGATAGTTGCATGCTCACCTATTGTCTTATGCAGGGTAAATATTATCTCTGTTTTCATGTAGGGATGAGCACGGCCGTGGTTAGAAATATGATAAATTACGATGTTATGTTGTATGCTTTAATACTCAAAGACGGCTATCGAATATGAACTGAATTCATTTAGTTCTAATAGAAAGACAACTCTAAAGCATGCCTATCCTAACAATCAGAGTCGGTTTAGACGAGTTGGTTCGTCTCGTCCACTTAGCAAGTGTGCTAATCCCCTCCCCCAATTTCCCCAGGTACGATGGGCACTCCAACCTAAAACGAAGCTGAAGTGCGGAGAGGCGTTTTGAAGCTCTTCCTATGCTGAAGTATTTTGAAGCCAATTCAAGTCGACGGCTTATGAATAAAGGGGCGAATGTATGGGACGGCAAGCGTAGTTCAGGCAACTTGTCGAATGTATTTTCTTTATGTTTTCAATCAATGTAGCTGCAACAGCATCCAATGTAATTACGACTTGCACTTCGTTGCAAGCTATGAATGAAATGCATTTCTATCTTCCTATACTGCATCTTAAATTCTGATGTGATTTGTGAAGTTTCAACTTGGCGTATTTATATCAAATACAACGTAACGTTCTGCCTTGTACGAGTGCAATTCCAGACCTGTACGGCATCACGCCTTAGCGAGGACGATCGAATCGGCAAAATTAACATCGGAGACGAACGTTGCCGACTCGGTGCGTGACAGTGCGCCTTGTGCTATCAAAATTTTGTAAGAAACGATACGAGAACGAACGAACTTGGTTGATCGTAAATTTTGTGATTAATCAAGATGAGACTATAAGTCATCGACGATTGCTCGATGCGTATAGCATCTCGTGTGTCGACCCGTGAATAAGATAGACTCGAACTTGATGCGAGTAGCTGTTTCATAAATTGCGGAATCATCGACGGCAGTGCATGACTTGACTCGGAGGATAGTTGCGCATCAGTTGCGCTGATAGAAATGGTTTTGTCCAAAATTGGGTAGTCGCATAGAATCGTCGGAACGTGATTTGGCTCCGAAATAAGATATAGCATGGTTCGTAGTAAACTGTCCTACGGCGATGATCCACAATTATCGAGCGTAGCTTCGGGACAGCTGACCCTAGAAGACTTGACCGCCAAATCAAATTGAGTGTTGCAGACCGTAAAATGACCCATGCGATATCGCATATGAGATTGCACCGATAACAAATATAATACGGTGCATGTTGACGATAAGTCTAGGCGATCGAGAATTGTTGAAACAGCTTTCGATTGAGAATGATATAGTTAGATTTTGAGTATTCGTTGGATGAATGCTCGAATGGTTATGTTGGTCGACGATCAAACTTGAAATTTACTAACGAACTTGGTGATGCGAGTAGGCGATTGCGAAGAACGTGCTATGCACGAGAGGGAACGATAAGGGAATGACTTACGAGTCATGTCGTTAGGTTCGAATTCACCTTGCAATTGAGCTTGCGTGAATCGAAATTTACATTCGATGTTGCGAGATGGATAAGTTGGAAATTTGGCTAGTGAATTCCTACTTGTTAGAAAATTGAATATAAGACGCGTCGTAAAGACCTTCGTGCTAAGGCGATCGTTGCCTTGAGCACCGTCGCCTTGATGTAAACTTTTATGTCGGATAGATTGTGGCCTTTGTGTAATGTCAATTTAAAGTTGCATCGGGAGAAGTTAAGCACGGGGACTATGTAAGTAACCTAACGGGCGTATCCCTGAATGTTGATGCATTTGCAAGTCAACAAAGAAAATCGTATCGAGTTAAGTTGTATAGCCAAACTTCGGAAATAGTTGGGTGACGACTTTGAACGCAAGGCGTTGCGAAGGATCGTTGCGATCGAATGCACGACGGCTTGACGCGACGCGTAGAATTGATAGTCCCGATGAAACATACGAAATAAGAAAGGCGATTTTGAATCGCGTCGCGTGCAGTGACTTTATTGAATGAATCACGTATGTATAGAATATACGTATGCGATGAAATTTTGGGAACAGTTGCTAAGGATGAGTCCGATCGAGAGTACGAGATGGCAAGCATAGGATTGAAATTTACCTGTTAGCTTTATTCTAATTTGCTACCACTGGAATTGGTCGAAATACATATATCTTCGGGACGCCTTGAATATAGGTATGGATCCAAATCGAGTTGTATACAAAATTCAAATCGAGCTGCAGGGAAGACTATGAAATGTTAATAAAAAGCTTACGAGATAGTGTGAACTGAACAACATTGGTGGGACGAGATCGAGAAACGATCTATAAAACACTTAGTCGGAGTGTTGGTTTTGGTTCGAGGATGAACCTTGTTTTGAGTGGTATATTCTGTAATGCCCCGCTCCGCACGGTACATTACGCTGAAGCGTTGACTCAACGAGTCGCGTGGACCAAATAAAATGTATCGATGCGAATCGATATGAAGAGTTACGTCGACCCGAGTAATGCATTGAACTAAGTCGATGCGAAGAGTTGCCTTGCCCCGAAAGAATGCATCGAGTTGAATCGATGCGAAGTGCCGCGTTGTCCCGAAGGATGAGTGCGTTGAATCGGCTCGAAGATTCTAAAAAATTGAATCGACCAAGGCGCAAGTCCGAATCGATGCAAGTATTGATTTTAGTTGGTTTCGTGTGCAGGTTATACTTTGACGCGAAAATATTAGAGGTCGATCTTTTGCAATATTTAGTAAGGGGTCCGCGAAATCAAATCGTCATCTTGCGACGGGCTAAGACTTGGGCACGCTAAGGCAAATCGGACGTATGACTCAATGAAGTACGAAGTGCTCGAATGGCTAAGTCAGGAGAGTGGCCGTACAACAAAGTTAGGGAATCGAGCCGCATCGGCTCGGCGAAACGACGAAGGCGAATCGACTCAAGGTGGAAGGATTGACTTCTTTTTACTCCTTCATTTGATAAGTCAAATATATTATTGTATGCTAAGTTAACCTATCGACGCCACAGGCGTGGTCCGATCGGAGATAAATTATAGTATGTGTTGAACACTAAGTTAGTACAATTGAAATGAAACGTGCATCAATATGTACGAGTCGCTATGGGACATTGGATATCGCAAAGGCGAGCGCCTCGGTGCGCAAGCCGCAAGAACATGGGATAACTGTACTCGGCGAGTGCCTTAGTGCACGAACCATACCGTGCCTTTGCTGTACGAGTTAGACGACTAGAACATTGAAAGACAATTGGCGAGCGCTCTAGCGCGCAAGCCCCGACATTGAATGCTAAGTTATAGAACATGGAAATATGGTCAAAACGTGCCTACGTGCACGGGATAATAAAAGATGGCTTCGTTGCGAAAGAATACAGTTGTGGCATGAATGTGGCAGAACTGTCGGATATGACATAATATCTCGAAAGGTGTTCGAGACCTTCGGGTCGTTCGGTTGACGAGCATTGAGTTGAGGCATTATGCCATTGAACATTAAAACGAAGTATGAAACGTGAGAACATAGAAAGTTAACGGAAGAAATACGAGATGATAAAGTCTGAGTCTTGGACTCAAGGCTATGCTTGGTTGTTTGAATGATAGTGCGTTGCATGGTCGAATGGAATGGACTTGAGATAATTGCGATGATATCTTCCGTGCACGGAACGTTCCCTCCGAACGGGCGCACCGGGGCACCGGGACCGTTCGGCCTAGGAGGGATGAAATCTTTGATAGGCGCACATCTGCGAAGTTCGATTAGCACTCGATCGTAAATGTGAGAAGCCGCAAATGATGGTAGGCACGCGATAAGTTTCGGTAGTTGGGATAGCAACCCAACCCGTGAAACGCCGGGCTACCCAAATTCGATTTCGAGAGAGAAAAGAAAGTAAGGAAAAATAAAAGAGAAACTCCTTTAGTCTATTCCAGCGCGGATACGCCCACGACCTTCATATAGTTAAGGAACGATGGATTGAAAGTGTAGGCGCGTATGCGTCCCGCATAGAGATCCTGCTTAGAGATGCATATATAACATGACAGGGAAGGATTACGGCGTATTCACCTTGCGTCGGTGCAAGGGCGAGTGCGTCGACTTGGTAAGTCGTGCCACGAATCAAACACGAGATTGCTTGTTTGCTTGCCTGTTCAATTCGATAACATGCTGCTATGATAACATGCTTTACATTTCGAAGATGCCATGAAATTGGCCCTAAGGAGAACATAGCAAGATCATAAGCTAAGTTGCATGATTCAACATAAATATTATAATGTCGGTTTGGAAAGATGATCTTTGCTTCAGTATATACGAGGATGAACGTACTGATCTTCCACCAGCTTCATGCAGGGTGCAGGGAATGGATGGCTTAAGGCGAAGCGTTGATTGAACGTGTTGAGGCTTGGAATGCCGAAGCGCATTGAAGCGTGCAATCGTATTGACGCTCGGACTACGCAGCTGGATTGATGCGGCCGAGATATAGAAGGCATGATGTATGGAACGGTGAAATCCTTTGTGGGCAAGAGAGAACCTGAGTGTTGTAGCCAATCTGGCATATATTATTAGGCTATCGAAAGCCTTTGTAATCTCTGTTTCGATTATCAATAAAGAGAACTGTTTCGTATACTCTGTTTTCCTATCGTTGTAAATATCGAATCAAAAGATAACCATTTGAGAACTTGTCATCTTGCCTTGCACGAGCGCAACTCCAGGCTCGTACGGCATCACGTCCCCTGCGAGGATGATGATTTGGGTGATTCCGGGTCGGGGCGTGACATGCTGAGCTATTGTACAATAGCTACTATGACCCGGTATTGTACCATGTGGTGTTGCCAGAGTCTCCCTTGTAGGACGCAGAACCTGAGGCTGATGAGCCGACCGCTTAGCTAGTCGTTTCCAGTTTTTCTAGTTTTATTGTTTTGGAGTTTTGTTAATTTTGAATTCAGCACTTTATTTCAGTTCTTTCATTTCCTGTTGTACTTTTCAGTTGATTTTCGTATATTCGAGTTGTGACAAATATATAGATGTGTTGTGAATACCTGCATATAGAACAGCTTACTGCCGCCGTCTCACAACGGTGCAGGCTGGGCATGATCCGGTTCAACCCAATAATTTTGGATCGGGTCGTGACAATTCCAACTAAAGGAACGACTTCTGTTGGAATGAGTCCTAGATGCAGCGGACTTTCTTGGCAAGTGAGTTCTATATAAGAGTCCCTTCAACGAGACCAGTATAATGTTTGGTTTTATTGATGTTTTCACTGCTTGGTTTTGAGGAACGCGTTTTTGCTTCGATTTTTGTATTCATTTTTGTACTCATTTTTGAGAATTTTGAGAGGAATGATTGAATAATGATTCTAATACGATGTTAGTGCCATTGAAGGAGCTCGTTTAAGTAACGTTTGATCATTGCGACGCGATCTCCTACTCTCGACGTATTCTCTACTTGGTGGGTTGTTCGGGCCCTTCTTTTCTACTCATTCACGTCAAAAAATTCTTATTGTTTCAAACGTTCAAATCGACAATGTCCGATTAAATGCATATTGTACAATTAAGATTTAGAATATGGGATAATTGTAGCTATTTAGTATAATTAGGCCTTAAAAATTAAATGATAAGCTTCTCACGTGAGACGAGCAGTTTTGGTACAAAATCGTAAAATTGTTTGAAGAAATGGAAACAATGAAACGTCAGTTGTGCCATGGTGTTTCAGGGTGTTAGGTGCATACTGGTCGCCAAATCGGAACATACGGCTCTGAGAAAAATAAAATGTTGCCTAAGTTTATGAATTGTACTACAATCCAAATTAAGAAAGAAAAGAGTGAGATGGTGGTGGTTAAACATTTTTGCCACTTGGTTTTGATGAATGTATTTTCATGATGGCTTTTGATGATTGATTTTTTTGTCTGATTTTTTTTTTTTTGCATTCGTTATTGAGAATTCTGAGATAAAGGAAGATAAAGTAGGTGTACTGATTCGATATTGGTGTCATTACATGAGGACACATAACTGAAGCCTGACCGTGTAGGTATTTCCCTTCTCTTGGTATTTTCTCTAATTAGTGAGTGGGAGAATTTTGTCCCTTCACCCCTACTCCTTCACGCTTAAAAAAAATTAATTCTCTTGCTTGCCTTGCTACATCTATATCATCTATGATACCTTAGTTGAGGTAAAAATAAATGATGCAAAGTTGACAGAACTGTTGTAATGAATAAGACACATATAAGTTGAAATGTTAATGTCATTTACACAAACAATACTATGTTTTAAGTTTACATGAGAAATGATGTGATTATAGGAAACGAGAAATGATGCAATGCTTTGAAATGAGGTAATATTGAGATCGGTAGATCATGAATTGAATTATGGAAATGTTGGGACTGATAAGTCACTAAACATTGCTTCGATGAATGAGAATGTACAATATTGGTTATATTAATTTTGGTAGTTTACCATATAATTTATGCTTATTATTGAGCAGTATATGCATTCGTATGGTCATGGACAACTTGTGCACAATGTTGTAAATTTTTTCGAACGATATCCAGGGAACTGTGACTGATTCGATCTAGGAGAAAATATTCGGTTGTACTTTAGGGTACGAGGTATTACGGAATATTATTGAGACTTGCAACTTACTTTAAAAGACGCATCATAATATCATATGAAGTCCTTATGGTGCAGATTCACCAACGACCCATAAAAATAGGATACATGCAAATAATTATCTTATGTAGGTACGGTAAGTATTATATCTTGTAGTTTATGCAGGAAAGGTGGATTGGTTGTGGAAAAAATATTTTATAATTAAAAGTGATGTACATATTTTGTTGCTTTCAGTACTTTCTATGAATATGAATTGTTAATTGACGATCTCTTATAGAAAGATCATGGTTATAAATGCTTGTTCATATGATTAGAAGTGTTGCTTTAGATAAGTGGACCAATTGGGACTCACCAATATATTTTATAATATGCTAACCCCTCCTCCATATGTACTGGCGAAAACTCGGACGCAGGAGAGAGATAAAGCTTTTGCAGCAGTTTTCAGGCTTCTTCCTCTATATTTCGAAGTATTCGGAATTTGCTTTTGATTTCAGATGTAATAAATGGGCATAATATATTAAATGGAATATTATTTCATGACATCCTATTAGTTATTTTTATTTTCACAAAGCTATGTAAGCCGGATTGACATTTCAAAGTATTTTACTGAAAAAAGTTGTATTCCGCTATAGTTATTCAGTAACGTGAATTATTTCTTTCTATACTGTGTATTCAATGTTTCTACTGTGTTATTGAGCTTCTATTCTCAAAAAGTATAATATTCATGTACGTTCTTGTATTATACAAGTGTGATTTAGACTTGTACGATTTCACGCCTATGGTGATTTATCGATTTTGCGGAATTGGGACATGACATCGGTCATGAGGAGGCTCATTGTCCTGATCCTTCAAGTGAGTCCATTCGGACAGAGCTGATAGAGGTGCTACGCGAAAGATGTGTACGTAGAGATAGTTACACAACGCCAGCCTCTTTGCTCGCTAATGGAGACAGAAGAATGTGATGTATGTTCAGATATCTTCTAACCCTTCGGAAGCCGAGATGTTCACTCAGACCTTCTCTCAGTCCCAACTGTGCTTGGTCCTGTAGTCCAGCTTGACATATGGAGATTGAGAGAGGCTACAAATCCAGGAAGAGATTACATTGGGATACCTTCTACGACAACATGGGACTATCTTCCACCACATAGTCCTGGTCCTGCAGTTTACCCAGTTCCGAAGATTATAAAGGTATATATATTTTCTCCCATTGTTTGCTAGCATTTAAATTCCTTCAATTTGAAACAAAATATTCTCATAAACTCTTAAAAGCACTAAAACAAAAATTAGAGAAGAGAAGGGAAGGGAAGGAAGAGAAAATATTCTCATAAATCTTGCTCGTTTTTTGGTTGGAATAATTAAGGGTTACCTTTTTATTAAGGTGTCCTTCTATAAAAATGAACCTAACGAAAAGGCTCGAAGAAAAAGTAGGTCGGAAAAAGGCTCGAGAGCAACTATGAAGGCATGTCCGGACTTTATATGAGGCACATGAGACGGTCATCTCAGGTCCAAAATTTTAGATGACACCAATTTTTTATATATGCTAGTAGCAAGTCAAATTCTAAACAAAACCCTAAACGCAAGGCCGGTCCTGAGTTCATGGGGCCCTAGACAAAATTTTAAAATGGAGCCCATGTATATTGTAAAAAATATTAAAAAAAAAACTAGGACTTCTAATATGCAAGTCTAACATAACAACCAATACACCACAATTAAATTTATGAAATGCCCAAAAAACGAAAAAGTTTTATGAAAAACCCACCGCACAATAACATTTCATCGCGTGCCCAGAATTAGCAAAAAATATATAAAAAGGGTTCCGAATGACTTTTTTGCCCTTCCTTCTAATTTATTTAAAACACCCACGAAACTACACTTAAAAAAAAACGTTTCGATACTTCATCTTCTTCCATACGTTGCTCACTTTCAAATCTAGATTTTCTCCTCAAAAATCTTCAAAAACTCGTCGAAAAATTTCGGAAAGACCGAGACAAACGACAAAAGTGCTAAAACGGAGGTCCAAACATCATTTTTTTTGCAATTCTAAAATTTTGGAAGGCCGTCTAACGAAGAAGCGGTTAATCTGAGGCTCCTCGAAGATACGTTCATTTTGGGATAAATCGGACCTCGTTTCGACCTTCCAGTTAAAAGTTATGGCCCTTCAAAGTTTCAGCTGACCATAAAATGCAGGAGAATGGTCATTCTCCATGTTAGAACACGAAAAATATTAATTTTGCATGAGGGTGGCCATTCTTCGTGTTAGTAACACGTAGAATGTCATTCTCCGTCTTAATTTACACGGAGAATAGTCATTCTCTGTGTTAGTAACACGGATCCGTCTTAATTTACACGGAGAATGGTCATTCTTCGTGTAATTTAGCACGGAGAATGGTCATTACAGTGTTAAAACACAGGAGAATGGCCATTCTCCGTGTTAGAAACATGGAGAATGTCTTTCTCCGTGTTAAATAAAACGGAGAATAGCATTCTCCGTGTTAAATAAAACGGAGAATGTCATTTTCCGTGTAATTTAGCACGGAAAATGGTCATTCCAGTGTTAAAACGCAGGAGAATGGCCATTCTTCGTGTTAGAAACACGGAGAATGCCATTCTCCGTGTTACATAAAACGGAGAATGACATTCTCCGTATTAAACAAAACAGACAATGGCATTCTCCGTGTTAATTTACACGGAGAATGGTCATTCCCAGTGTTAAAACGTAGGAGAATGACCATTCTCCGTGTAATTTAGTACGGAGAATGGCATTCTCCGTTTCTAAATTACACGGAGAATGACCATTCTCCGTGCTAAATAACACGGAGAATGGTCATTCAAATGTTAAAACACATGAGAATGGTCATTCTCCGTGTTAGAAACACGGAGAATGCCATTCTCCGTGTTAGTAACACAGATAATGCCATTCAACACGGAGAATGACATTCTCCTTGTTAAAAATGCAGGAGAATGACTATTCTTCGTATGATATCGACGGAGAACAGTTGACAGAAACCTAATTTTTTATTTTTTTGTTTTCTGGAAAGAAATTTGACATGAATAAAAATTCAAGAGTTTTCGTTCTTCTTTCAAAACGATGCTAACTCTTATGGAAAAGAAGAAGAAGATGTTCTCTCCATAATTGACCTAATTGTCGAAGAAGAAGATGAGCGATGATCGGAGTTCGACTGAAAAAAAGCATGGTGAAACGAACGATCTTTGCGATCTCTGTTGAAGATGAGAGCAATGGAATTCAGATATCTCGTGAAGAAGAAGAAGAAGAAGACGAGAATCGCAATCCAGATCTGAGTTTGTGCGGAGGAGTAGTTATGGTATTAATTTTGTAAATACAGACATCTAAAGGAAATCTTGGAATACTTAACGTAGAAATATATAATTTGGGCATTTCATAAAACCCATCATGCGGGTGGGTTTTTCATAAAAACTAACCCCAAAATTGGGTTTCTCAGCAATTTCCAGATTATTTTATATCAAAAGAGGGCCATAGCAACTAAAATCTCTTTTGCCAGCTGAAATGCTAATCTATTAGTCACAAGTACACTAATCAAGTTCAGGTTGATTTCCTAAGAGTATATACACATTTTTATATTATGATTTGATGCAGCATTAAGATACAAAATGCTAAATTGGATGCTAATAGCTGCTCTGAAATCTTTTTTACTGTTACTTTACATACAAAATTTTACAGTGTGATGTGAGAATGTTTGCTGGCTCTTCTTAGAAGTTTATTTGATCTGCTTTACTTCTTTCTTACTTTCCAGTTTGGGTCTGTCTTTAGGTGGGTCGGCTAACGGACAGAGTGGCCTACGTGTCCATGCATCGCCGTACTTGCCCAGCTCGACTTTCCAACAAGAGTTGTCGTGAAACCCACAGCCCTATGCGTTCATCCGCACACGTACTCCCCAACAACAGACGCGGAGAATTGTACGTGTCCATGCATCGCCGCAAATGTCCGTGTCCATGCACAGTGTCCGGCTCGTCCTTTCCGACGAGAGCTCAAGTGAAACGCACGTGCAACCCTATGCATGCGTGCGTTCATCCGCACACGTACTCCACAACTACAGACGCGGAGAGTTGTAGGTGTCATATCTCGGAAACCCATCGCCACTTCTCACCAACCTCGCCACCTCTGCTCTCTCTATAAATTGAGCCACCCCCCCTCGTTTCTAGGCATCAAGCTCAAAGAAAAAAGCAATGGCTACCAAATCGATTACTTCCCTTCTCTTGCTCTCCGTCTTCCTCCTCTCAACCAGCTTGGTCCTCTCCTCGCGCCGAGAGGATGAGCGGGACGAGAGCAACCCTTACTTCTTCGGGGGGAGAGCTTCATCCACAGAGCCAGGACACAGCACGGAAGCATCAGAGTCCTCCGGAACTTCTTGCAGAAATCCAGTCTCCTGATGGGATTGCCAACTACCGCCTGTCGATGTTCGAGGCCAACCCAAGAACATTTGCCGTGCCTAACAATCCGATGCCGAACAACTCTTTTTTGTTACTGAAGGTATATACTAAACGATTCTTGAATCAATCAATAGAATTGATCGGTCGATCAAATTCCCAAATTTGAACATAATTTTGATATTGCATCTATACTATATATTAAATAATTTACAGGTGAAGGAACTGTGACACTACTGAGAAACGAGGAGTCGAGGGATCAGTCTCATAACATCAAGAGGGAGTCGTATAACATCCGAAAAGGAGATATCATTAGGGTTCAAGCCGGAACGGTTTTCTATATCATCAACAACAGCAACAATCAGAAACTCCAGATCGTTATGCTCGTCCAACCAGTTTCCGTTCCTGGCCAGTTCGAGGTCCATCGATCATGCTTCTAATTAAATAAATTTTGCCGTCTCCTAGTATATTTTTGGGGGTGTTTGTCTCGTGTACGAATCATGGCTTGAGTAAAACTTTGATACCTATGGTTGTATCAAAGTTTTTGATACATCCAAGTGGGCTCCATCTTAATGTTTTTATACACATATGTACTTGGAAGATTTAAGAAAAGAGAGGCGAGACCCATTGTTATATATATATCACAATTTACGCGTGGTTTAGGGTTCTAATTATTTTGTTGTTGAAATTTATTTAGGATCTTTACATTGGTGGAGGTG
>JANAVB010004328.1:0-41810 GCA_029216955.1 Iris pallida | reverse complement strand
TACTTGCAACAGTTCAATTTATTACAAAATTTGCAATACTTCACAAAACGTTGCTTAATTGGTTGCAACATTTGAAACGTTTTATAATTGTTGCAAGGTTGCAACAATTAATAACATTTGCAACTCATGGTTACAAAAAGTTCATTTTGGTGTAGTATACCAGCGCCATGTGATGCTCGGTGCCATCTGATAGGGTGCGCCATCTAATCTCAAGCACCATTTGATATTTAACTTCTGGCGCTATCTGCTAATGGCACATTGTAATGTTTTTGATATATTTTAAGCTTCTACTAGACCCCCTTCAAAGTTTTCAAATTTCAAAATTTTCAAAATTTGAAATACTTTGAATAAGAAGCGTTCAGCGTACTTTACGCGCGTCAGAATCTCAACAGTTTTTACGTTTTCAGCTTTTAGGAGAGATTTGGCTAGAGCTAATTGCTACAAGGATGGAGCGAGCTGAAGCCCTAAAGAAAACAATTTCTGACCTCAGTACTCCACCTCCCTAATGAGTCTGTAATAATGTCTTCTTTTTGAATAATAGTTTTATTTTTGCATGAAAATGTAACAACTTTGTGTTTGAATGAAATGAAGAATTGATAATCTTTTGTGGCTCTATTACTTATTATGTATCTGTTTGAGACACAAGTAATAAATAGGACTAGAAGTATGTTCAGAGGTACTGGATGCGACATATTTCTCAAAAATAATAACACTCATTATATATGTTCAGCGGTAATGTGGACATGACGGAATATAATTTTGATACATTGTTATTTCTTGGACGACATTGACAAGTCGTTGATATAGATAGTAGAATTCAGAGGTAATATGGACGTGAATTCATATATTTATTGATTATCCTTAAACCAACTGGGCTCAAGAATAGGATGATGTTTGTGATGACGTTATGGGTTAATCTTATGAGGATGTTCCATAAGATCTGATTAAGAGTCCGCTGGGAATTTCTTGGGACTTATTATCTGCGAGTTTATTCACGAAAAGAGCGAATAAAAGAGAATAATTTAAAGATTTGTGTATATACAATGTTTGTTAGAAAACATAGTACACACTTTCAAACATGATATTTCTTTAAAAATTTGTCATTGATAGGCATCATAGCGATTTGGCCATCCATCCCGGTCAGCTGGTAAGCTCCGTTGGAGAAAACTTTACTTACAACATAGGGACCTTTCCACTTTGGCTCGAACTTGCCCTTTCTCATATGCGTCATAGTCATAGGACGTCTGACAGTAAGGACCAGCTCACCTTTTTGAAATGTTCGTACTTTAACTTTACAGTTGAAAGCTTTCAAAATACGGGCTTGATATAGCTCTATGTGCTGTTGAGCTAGTAGCCGCTTCTCGTCGAATGCTTCAAGCTCTTGAAGTCAAAGACTGTCAGGACCCACACCCAGTATAAGGGCGCGAGAAGTGGGTACGTCTAGCCTACGTCGCAGTGTCGACGGTAGAACGTTGTTCTAGGTCACCATCACAACTAAACTATATGAGATAATCTCTAAACGGAGGACAATCACAGGAGGATACAATCTCAATCCAAACTATAGGTAGATAATCAGCATAATAAAATAAGATAAAATCCACAAAAGGGATACAACCCTAAGTGAAATAAGTCAATTGTTTAACAACACAAAATCTCAATATCTAAAATAAATACATCTCCAAGACAACAAGAAATAAGATAACAAAACTCTAGACCTCTACTCCAAGATCTACTAGTGTCCTCTAGGCTAGCTGTGATCCTCCATATTACCTGTAAAAAAAATTCAACCGGTCCAATCAGGACAGGAACGAGCACAATACATCTCACACAGTTCATATTATGACAGGAAATGTAAAGCGTGCAATAGAATAAGATACATGAAATGGTGTAAGAAATAAACATAAAAGAAAGAGAGAATCTGATAAACAAAATATATCTTATATGGTAACAGAACTGTAGTGACTATGTGATTTAGAGTATATATAGATATGTCAACAGTTTAATTTATACATGATTACACTACAGAGTTTATACATGATTATACTACTTTGGAATTGTTCACATGACTACTTCTATTCTTCCGTACCCCAATCAATACACAGGATCTATACATGCTATATTATTATACATGAAAGTTTATACATGAAGCTTATGAAATCATGAAAGTATATGAGAGCATATGAGTATACATGAATGATAGAGTCCATAAAATACATGATATTCGTGAAAAGCACATGACATGATTTATTCGATGCACCCGAGGGGGATAACATCTCATGTAAAGATCCATATAGTACTAATCCGTGATAATGTCATGTCAGCATCAAGTAAATTAAACTATAACAAGAATAAATTCCTAACAAGTATGAACGGTCAGAGAATGTACTCGCCTGGTATCATGAATGTCTGATGAGAATACAAGTCCAAACTAGAGTCACAGAGTCCTATTTAGTGCAATCACAGGTTACAAAGTGTCTAATATGAAATAAGTAATCTAAAATGCGTTCTAAATAATTCTAGGTCCTTCTTTGTCAAAATCAACCCTTGGTCAACTCTGGTCACCATCCTAGTCAAACTAGGTTAAGCCTAAGTTAACTAGTCCATTATCCCAAATTTTGGTCAAACTTAAGCTATCTAGTCATTTCAAGTCCATTTGGGTTAAGTTTGGGCCAAGTTTGACTAAAAGTTGACTGTTGTCAACTTGGTCAACTTGTTAGCCAACTATACCTAACTTAGGCTTATTGGGTCATTTCTAAGCTGACTCACCAATCATAGGCTAATATCCTATAGCATAAACATATATTATATATTATATATATATATTATATATATATATATAATATATATATATATATATATTATATATATATAATATAAATATATAATATATATATATATATATATATTTATATACAAAAAACATAACATACATACATACACCTATACATAGGTATACATAGGAGGGAATGAGTGTGTGTGTGTGTGTATGTGTGTGGTGTGTGTGTGTGTGTGTGTGTGTGTGTGTGTGTGTGTGTGTGAAAGGGTAGGGGCTGCTGCTATAGGCTGTTGATAGGGTTAAATCTGAAAATAACTTCCATATTTATATATATACACTAATCATTCAAATATCTATTTTGCTATATAAGGGAGACATATATTTATATATATATATATATATATATATATCTATATATATATATATATATATGTCCGCGGGGTCGTGGCCTGTTGGTAGCGACGAGGGTCCCCGGGCGGGTGGCCCGGGTTCGAACCCCTCCTTAGGCGCACGCGCCTAAGCTCTAGTAAAAAGGACACCCAAAAAAAAAAAAAAAAAAAATTATATATATATTATATATAATATATATATATATACTAATATAGATATATAAATATGTGTGTGTGTGTGTGTGTGTGTGTGTGTGTGTGTGTGTGTGTGTGTATGTATATATAATTGATAATTGATAGATGTAATTAGGACAGATTAATTAAGATAAGGGAAAATAAGAATACATGAAATAATGGCAAGAAAAGAAATAATAAAAATATGTTCTTGCTCATCTGTTCAAAGAAATGAATCAATTCAAGATGTAATCTGATACCATAGCGTCTTTCTAAAATCATATTGTCAGAATTTTGTCACGCCACTAAGCATAGTTGCAATAAACGATAAAGTCCGTAACTAAGGTATACACCCTATAATCATGTATCTAGAATCTTACCATGCCAAACCGGTATGGCTGCAAGAGAATTTCAATTCCATAACTAGGATAGTATATCTAAAATCAGGCTATATGTCCTTATCAAGCTAGCCAATATGACTGCGATAAATCTAAATTCCAATAAATTAGGCAGACATTTACCCTTTTTACTGTCCTTATCAAATATGTTATCAGGTTATACCTTAATTCCAAAAAGAATACTTAATATACAAAATCAAAATAACAACTAATATCAACATTTAAAATTCACAATAAATCCATCAAAATCAAATTCAATAACAAGGAGCATGGGTGAATCAAAACAAGAGGAAAATGGATTTCAAATCGAAGTTTAAAATGAAATTCTCAAGGGTCGTCCCAGGAATCTCTTAAGAATTCTAATAGTGATTGGGTATCCTTTATTCTAACACTTTACTTCTATACTCTATAGCAGGCTCGTAGTAGTACAACTAAGTCATTGTGCTACTACGATATCGCACGAATACGAATCTCGACCTGCATGAGCCACCACTAAAAATGTGTCACAACCCGCACCCAGTGTAACGACACGAGAAGTGGGTACATCCAACCTACGCCATAATATCGGCGGTAGAATGCTGTTATAGGTCACCATCACAACTAACACTATATGATATAAACTCCAAACGGAGGACAATTATAGGAGGATACAATCTCAATCACAAACTAGAGGTAGATAATCAGCACGATGAAATAGATAAGAAATCCACAAATGGGATACAACCATAAGTAAAATAAGTCAATTGTTTAGCAACAAAAAATCTCAATATCTAAAATAAAATACATCTCCAAGAACAAGAAATAAGATAAATAAAACTCTAGACCTCTACTCCATGCTCTACTATTATCCTCTAGGCAAGCTGTGATCCTCCAAGTTACCTGAAAATTTATTAATAGTCCAATCAGGACAGGAACGAGCATAATACATCTCACACACTTTATATCATTATAGGAAATATAAAGCATGCTATAAATAAGATACATGAAACACCATAATAATAAACGTGAAGAGAAAGAGAGAATCTGATAAATGAAAGATATCTATATAGTAATAGAGAACTGTAAGTGACTAAGTGATTTAGAGTATAAGATAGACATATGAACAGTTTGATTTATACATGATTATACGACAGAGTTTATACATGATTATACTACTTTAGAATTGTTCACATGACTACTTCTACTCCCCCGTACCCCATTCATACACAAAGATCTATATAGGTTATGTTATTATACATAAAAAATATACGTGAAGTTCATGAGATCATGAGAGTACATGAGAGCATATGAGTATACATGAAATAAGAGTCCATAAAATACATGATATTCGTGAAAGTACATGACATGATGTATTCGATGCACCCGAGGGGAATAACATCTCATGTAAAGATCCATATAGTACTAATCCGTGATTATATAGTATTAGCATCAAGTAAATTAAACTATAACAAGAATATAATTTCTAATAAGTATGAAACGGTCAGAGAATGTACTCGCCTGGTATCCCGAATGTATGATAAGAATACAAGTCCAAACTGGAGTCACAAAGTCCTATTTAGAGCAATCACAGGTTACAAAGTGTCTAATATAAAATAAGTGTAATCTACAATGTATTCTAAATGATTCTATGTCCTTCTAGATGTCAATGTCAACTCTGGTCAACTCTGGTCACCCTGGTCAACCATTCTGGTCAAACTAGGTCAAGCCTAAGTCAACTAGTCCATTATACCAAATTTAGGTCAAACTTAAGCTATCTAGTCATTTTAAGTCCATTTAGGTCAAGTTTGGGCCAAGTTTGACTCAATGATGACTTTTGTCAACTTGGTCTACTTGTTAGCCAACTATGCCTAACTTAGGCCTATTGGGTCATTTGTAAGCTGACTCACCAATTATAGGCTAATAACCTATAGCATAAACACACACACCACACACACACGCACATATATATATATATATATATATATATATATATAATATATATATAATATATATATATATATTTTAAAACAAAAGAGCTTTATTGATGTATCAGGCACAAAATGCCGAAGCCTATACAAGTAAGCACGCCAAGCACGAGAGGGAGCTCAAGAGCTAGGATCTAAAGAAGAACCCCAAACAACAAAAGGAACAGACGTACTAGAGCAGCGTCTGCCAAATATAATCAGTCACATGAGAGCAACTCCTGCGGATGCGAAGATACTGCCTGATGACTTCCCTGAGGGAATTGGAGGTTGAATTGGTGACCTACGTACCTAAATTTGTTTCTGCTCTTCCATAGCACCGAAATGCCGGCGACTGCGACGATCTGATGCCCATAAAAGGATTCCCAGTTAGTGAGGAGATCGTTGAAGCTGCCGGTGGGGGCCTGGCCACATTGCTATGCAAGACTGTACCAAAGTTGTCTAGCGGCATTGCCATGAAGGAGGATGTGTTTTTGGTTTCTGATTGAGGAGAGGTGCAGCAATGGCACTTGGAAGATAGGCTATAGCCGATGGAGGTGAGGGCATCGTTTGTCGGTAACTTTCGTCGATATGCTCTCCAGATGAGGATCGACCATTTGACCGGGAAGCAGGAGTGCCAGAACGGAGCGATCAATAGGGCCGGCGGATCTGGGTATCTGACCTTCGACTTGGTAGAGGCTATCGTGAAGGAGCTATCGGATGTGAGGGACCACCGAAAGTGGTCAGCAGTCTCGGTGATTAATGGTTCGGCAAGGTGACGACCAAGAAGGATCCGTCGCCAGGAGGCAGATGATCGGTTGTTGGTGATGGCATTCGCTGGGTAAGAATGAGGAAAATATCTGGCCTTCATGAACCTCGTCCATATGGATTTGTCAGTGCGAAGCTTCCACCACAATTTCATAGAACACCCGTCGATGATGTGTGCTAGTTTGGAAAAGCCAAGACCTCCCGCATCAGTAGGTTTGGCCATGGAGTCCCAACTGGCCCAATGGTGCTTATCTTTGCCGTCGCTGTGACCCCAGAAGAAGTTGACAAAAGGGACTCGATCTCAGTGAGGACTTTCTTGGGGGGAGCACACAGCGAGGGCGTATATGGGGATTGAAGAGAGGACATGCTTGATCAGGATCAGTTTGCCTCCGGAGATAGGCTTGCGTTATGCCAACCTTCAATTTTTTTTTGACTTTGTTCATCAATCCCTCGAAGATACCGAATTAGATTTACCGTACACCAGCAGGCATCCCAGGTAGGCGAAAGAAGGGTAATCGGTGGTGAAGGATGATATGTAGGTGAGGTTGGACGAATGATTCCTGTCGACATTGTGATGGGTATAGATGACGCTTTTTTCGGCGTTGATGCATTGGCCAGGGCATCTGGTATATTTTTCAAGTGTTGCAAATCACGTCTACCGACCCGATGTCTCCGGAAGAGAAGATGAGGATGTCATCAGCATAGGCCAAGTGAGTGATAAGAGGGCATTCCGTTGTGGTGTGATAGTGATAGAATCTGGGGGTGTTCACCATTTGTTAAGGTTTCGCTAAGCGCTTCTGCTGTGATGATGAAGATGGTGGCGGATAAAGGATCGTCCTGACGTACTCCACGACTGGATTTGAAAAAGCTGTCAGCTTGTCCGGTAATGACTGTGCAGAACCAAGAGTTGTTGACGAACCTTAAGATAATGTCGATCCAAGTTTCGCAAATCCGAAGGATATGAATACCCAAATCATGAATTGCTAGTCCAGACGATCGTAGGCTTTTTCCTTGTCCAGTTTGATGGCAACGTTACCTCTCCTGGACGGAATTTCATACAGTGATCATCTCATGGCGAGTAAGTTGTTATCGGTGATGTTACGCCCGGGGACGAAACCGCTTGCTCCTCGGAGATGATCTTGGGAGAGATTCGACTACGAGTCACGATGATCTTGAAGATGATTTTGTTGGTAAAGGTGCACAGGCTGATCGGTCTGAAGTCATTGAATGTCTCCGTATTATCTTTTTTAGGGCTCAGGATAAGGTTGGTCCGGGAGATGGCTTCGGGGTATAGGCTCCAGCAAAGAAAGCCACCGCGGCGTCGTGAAGGTCCGATCCAATAATCTCCCAATAGAAGCAAAAAAAAGCTCCAGAGAAATCGTCAGGTCTGGGGGCAATGTGCTGTCAAGGGACCAGACCGTTGACTTGACCTCCTCGGAGAGGGGGGTCATTAGCATGGCGTTATCTTGATCGCTAATCAGGCTGGGGACCGTCGCCAGGAATGCTTGTCCTTCACTCCATCCGTTTTGGAGAAAAATTGTTGTAGAAGTTTGCAGCCACCCTGTTGATGCTGTGTTGCTCTCTGAGAAGGGTTCGTTGTCGTCTAAGATTTGTTGAAGTTTGACATGATTTCTGCGGCCCTTGACACAATCATGAATGAATAGGAGGTTCTGTCTCCCTCGGAGTCCCAAGACAATCTGGCTTTTTGCTTCAGAATTCCATCTCAACCTTAAGCTTGGACTTGAGAATCGCTTTGGTGAGGTTCACGGCGGCACGAGCCTCCGACGACCTGTTTGCAGCGAATAGGATCTCGATACGAGTGACACATCTTCCGCATTCTTGATAGCTTGGAAAATCTTACCGAAGGCAAGTCTGCTCCAGGCTGATAATGCGCCTTTGGGGGCTCTTGATCTGGCTGCGACGGTGAGGGGGTCCGAAGAGTTAATGGATCCCCACACGGATGCCACGATGTTCCTGAAATTGGGGGATGTCTCCAGAAGTTCTGGAAGCGGAAGGGTTTTTTTATCTGGGTGGTGTTGCTACCAATTTCCATCAGGAGAGGGAATGATCCGATTCGTGGTGTTAAGGTGGGATAGGTTAGTGATGAGATCTAAGTCATTCCAACGGTTGTCAACCAATACTCGATCCAGATGGGAATATTGTCTGCGGCCACCCTCTTGCATGTTACACCAGGTGAAAGTGCGGAGTATGGTTGGGTGGCGGTGAAAATGAAAGTGTTGAAGTCGTTATCGCTGGCTGTGGTGGAGGGTGGCCCCCAAATTTCTCCTCACGATGGGAGATGGTGTTGAAGTCTCCTAAGCATATCCATGGGAGGTTGTTGAGGGTTGGTGGGTGTCTATGAGAATGTCCCATAGGTTCTTGCGCTCGTAGTAGTTGCAGCTACCGTAGACGGCAGAGAGAAGCACTCTTGATTTGAGGGACGGGTGCTCAACCCAGCAAGAAAACGCCTGGTCTGAGTCATTAATGATGCCAATTTTACAATCAGCATTGAACATGATCCATATCATAGAATCCGGCAACTGTAGAAGCAAAGCAGAGTTGGAGTTGAACATATTTGAGTCTCCTCTTAGGATTTTGGTTCAATGATGACGAGAAGATCGATTCGTGAATTTTCTTGAGGCTAATTAATCTTCTCAAGGTAGGTTTGTTGGCCAGCCCTCTAACATTCTACGAAAGGATGTTAGGCATTGGATGGTTTATGGGTGGTGTGGGTGTTGAGCTTAGTGGCCGATCGGGTGGTTCTGGCCGGGGCTCTTATTTTTTTGCTTGATGGTAGGAATATTGGAGGTATCCTGGTGGGTTCTGTGCTTGATCACCAACAGACAGACAGACCGAGTTGGATGTCCGCCGTCCTTCGTCGAGGGTAGATTATCTTCATGATCAATCTCGGCTAGAGCAGCAGTGGGGATTGTCGGGATCAAGAAAACCTACTTCGATAGCTTGTAGCAGTCTATCATCCGAAATTATACTTTGCATCGCTGTAGTGATTACTGGATCTCTCCCGGGGGAAGTAGTGGGGGGGTTCGGAAGGGAGGTCAAAAAATATGATCAAAGCCATCTGGTCAACACTTCGCCACCCGGGGAAGGTCTGTTGGAAGGGTGTGAGTCCATGGGCTTCTTGATCGTCGGTGGAGGCCGAGCTTGATTGAGGGCGCTTCTGAATAGTGTCTAGTGTTGGCGAAGAGCACCTCGAACTGGTTGGCGAGGAGGATGGACGGGGGGTCATCGTGTGCTATGACCAAGTCGAACATGATTGGGGGCGGTAGGCAATCGCTTTCGTAAAAGGTGAGTGGGAGTTAGTAGAGAGAATGGGGGATGTGGAAATGGTTTGAACCGTCATTCGAGGGTGCCCTTTGGGGGTGTTTTTTTTGTAACTCCGGGTGGGCTTTGAAGCAAAGCCTAGAGAGGTGTCCTCTGGCTTGACAGTGCCTGCAGAATATAATGTTGTTAACGTACTCCAGATTTTGTAAGTGTGTCCGACCCCCGAGATCAATTTGAATCTGGTTGGGTGGATCTGAAGACAGGTCCAGTTCCACACATATCTTGGCAAAATTGCCTTTGGATAGGGTTCGAGTTTCTTCTGCGATGGCCACTAGGGATCCGAAAGAGCTCGTGATTCTTTTAAGGGCTGCAGGGCGAACAAGCTAGGGGTAGGTTTGGAAGGGTAACCCAAGCGGAGATGATCGTTGAGTCGACTGAAGGGCTAAAATTTGGGGACCATTTGACGATCTGAACGTTGTGTGGTCCGATGCGGGCGGTGCCTTTGGCCCAGATTAAGGAGTAATCAGGTCAGAGGAGAGATAGAGGAGCAGATGTTTGGGATCCAGCAGAGCATCTGTATGTTCGGGGAGGTGAGTCCCCAGCAGCTATGCCTCTTAAACGATGGTGATCTTGGGGCATCCCAAAGGGAACTTTAGTACGAAAGTCTTCGTGAAGGTGGCGGCTAGGGAAGATATCTCTGCCTTAGAGAAAGGGACACAAATAGGTATTCTATCAGAGAGATACTGGAATTCGATGTCTGGCAACACTGTGACAGTGGGGGTGGGAGAGAAGGACGTCCTGCGGTCGGGTCTTAGAATCTCTTTGAAAGATTTACCTGGTACGATCCAGAGGAGTAGGCGCATGGGCCGCAGGGAGGTTGGCACATCTCCTATGGGGATGTGCGCATGGACTCCTGCGCTCGAGCAGTCAGCGCATGACCAGAAGGAAGAGTGGGAGTATGCACACTCGAAGAATGGGGTGTGACCCGAGACAGCCTAGGCGTTGATGGAGGCATGCTCGTCGACAGGAAGAATTAGGGCTGGCGCAGAGGGCGCATGACTGCCCGGGGACAGGGGGACCCACTCCAGGATGGGGGGCTGAAGGCGCATGGCCTTCAGAGGAAGAGGAGGGGCATGGGACCCCGCGACGAGGGGGCACATGACAAAAAGGGAGCGCATAGCAACAGAGGGCCAGTTGCTACTCCCCAGGGCTATGGGCGCATAGCATGGTGTAGGCGCATGCCAAGACAAACGCCAACCTGTACAGCATCGATAGAGGGAATTTTAAAATTGAATTCAAAATCGGAGATGGGCGGGCACTGAGAAGCAGAAAAGTACACCTCATGTGGAAGAGGACGGCACGTCGGGTCTTTCGCTTGGGGGCGGTGGGAAAAATGGGCCGAGGGCCACCGGAACGGGACGGCCATGGGCGGCACCCAATCGCCATGGTCTGGAGTAGGTAGTTGGCCATCCGAAAGACCCAGGGAAAGGGCCGGGGCGAGGTGCGTCGGAGGCTATCGCAACTTGGGGGCGCTCCCGGCCACTGCACGGTCGACCAGAGCAAGTTGCTCCGGCGACCAGGCTAGCGACAGGGGAAGAGCCTCCTTAGCTTGCCGGACGGGGCCGCCACAGTCGGTGGGGTGCGGCGCCAGCGCGAGGGACAAGAAGAGCGGGGAGGGGCCGGAGCCGGCCCGCCAGTGAGGCAGTATTTCGAGCGGGGGCGAGCGGGAGGGGAGCTCATGCATCCATGAAAAGGAGCAGGGGAGGAAGGGGAATATATATATATATATATATATATATATATTATATATATATATTGAGAATATTGCAGCGCTCCATTTCTTCATCGCCAGCCCCTTTCAACCCCGATGTCTCCAGCCCCGCCTAGGCCGGCGACCGAGCTAGCGGTCCTCCTTCTCCCCTCTCCCCGCATGGCCGTCCCCCTCTCGACCACATCGCCGTCCTGGGAGAGCCGCCCCCACCCCTTCGACTGGCTCTGCCTCTCCACCTCTCCTCCTTCCCTCTCGCCAACCTCGACTCCCCTCGTTCCGCCTCTCTGTCCTTCCCCAGCTTTCTTTGGGCTCCTCTATCCCCCCCACACCCCACAACCTTCCCCCTTGAAGGCTGTGCCTGCCCCTCCCCTCCCGGCGTCCTCCGCTTCACCTCTCTTTGCCTCGTCGGGGTGCTATCCTTCTCCGAGCTCGGGGACGTCGGGCGGTTCTCCCCTCCTTGCGCCGTCGCGGACTCCCCTCTTCGCAGGTTGCTGCCTCCAGACCGGCCTCCCATCAGCTCTCCTCAGGAGTGGTGCTCGTGGGAGATTTTGATAATTCGAATTCAAACTTTTGATTTCCCCCTCTCCCTCATTCTGGTGCGTTCTCCCAGCAGGGGAAGCGCTGCTATGAACCTCTGAACGCGTGGGCGAATATGCCTGCCTTACTGTGGGCGTGTATGGTGACCCTTCCCGTATTAGAGCATTTGCCACTCTTTCCGTTTCGGACACAGATGGTTGTCCTCGGGCGCATAGTCCCCCTCTCCCGTCTCGGGCGTACATGGCTGTCTCAGGTGCATATGGTTGTTTCCTGGGGGGCATGTGGCATGGCCTTCCCGTCGGCACATACGGAGGCCATGTGCCCTCTGTCGTGGGTGCATGCGGGTTCCCTTCCTTGGGCGCATACGGCCTACCATCCCCTCCAGTAGGAGTTTTTGGGAGCCATGGCTCTGCAGCTCCTTTCGAAGGCGCGTTCACCGGCTCCCCTTCTTCCATCGTGGCTATATATGGCCCCTACTCCGGGGCACATATGTCCACCCGTCCCCCTCCGTGGGTGCATATGCCCCCCCATATTTTCTCTTCGAATGCTTTGTGGGTCGCCCCTTCCTTAGTCACACCTGGCTTTTCCTCTTCGGGCCTTCCTTGTGATTCTTTATTTGGTGCCACTCTCCTGGTCGGGGCTCCCCACCCCCTCCTCTCCCCCTCCTTCTTCTTCGCTGTCTGAAGCGGGAGATCCGAGCGCTCCGCACGGATCCGCTTCCATCGTTGCCTCCGTCGCAACCGGCCCAAGCGGCAGTGTCGCTCTATATTCTACCCCACTTTGACCCCCTCTCCAACCCACTTTAGTTGCCGTCCCCAGACGAGCTTATCACTATCATCCCCAGCTTGGTCCAAGCCCCTTGGACGGCTGTACCCCCTCCCACTCCGCGTGGCCTGTCCTCTGCATGGCTCAGGGACCGCCTCACTCGGCGGCTCCTCCATCTTCTTCATTACCGACATGCTCCGTCCCGATAGGGCGCCCAAGCAGGGGATCCTGTTCCCGGATGTCCCACTCCCGGATATAGAGTATCCGCCAGTATCTCCTGCCTACAGTGTCCTTCACCGAACTGGAACTATCCAACATAGCAAACTCCTTTCCTCACTCCTTCGTTCTCAAATTTTCCACAAGCTGTCCTAAACTAGCACGGGTTCAAGAGGTCATTGCCAGTTGGCAACTTTCGACAGAATACAGAGTGGCCCCCCTCGATCCGAGGCATATCCTACTCCATCTATCCTACGATCTTGACCACAGGACCGTCTGGTCCAAAGGCACCAGTAGGATTGATTCCCACATGATGAAGATAATCAAGTAGTCACCGAGCTTTAACACCAAGGAAGACTCTATCACGGTTGCTGCCTGGGTGACTCTTCCCAATCTCCTCTCATTTGCTTCGTTCCAACGGCTCTCAGCGTATAACCAACTCTTTCGGGACATATGCGGCCACTGCAGCATAAACCAAAACCTGACCAAAGCACACTACGCCAAGATCTGTGCGGAACTTGACCTCTCCACCGAACTCCCCAACCACATCCTCATTGAAATTGGCAATCACACCCACACCCAGCAAATCCTATGACAATCACATCATTTTCTGCTCTTACTACCATTTGCGTGGCTACCTCTCCAAGCATTGCTCCCGTCTCCATCCAGAACTCAAGAAGACACCAGCGCGGAAAGAACCCCTCCCCACTGGGGGCAAGTATGCCCAACCCCCCTGCTTCCTCTACCGATCTCCCACATTAAATTTAACTCCAGTAAAAGCAAGTCAGGCAGAGGCACCCCCTCCGACAGAGCGATCATCCCCTACCACCCACCAAATCTACCCCTTTCCAAGTAGTTCAACGCATGTAGAAGCATGGAAAGAATAGGAATTGCTATGCGGCCCCAAAATCAACATGAAACTTCATACGGCTCAAAACCTGGGGAGTTTCGTGTGGCTCAAAATCCCTGGGAGCTTAATGCAGCTCAGAAAGCTTCATGTGGCCCACAAATAGCAGGAAGCCTTATGCGGTTCGAAATCAGCCTAAATAGCTGGCCATAATTACTCTGACATAAAGGCGACAGCTCTGACAGAGATGGGATCTGACATAAAGACAAGACGTGACATGCTCCTAAAAATATGAGAAATCATCATGATATCCGGTACAGTCCACAATTCCAAAGAAGATTCTTTATGCTGATCGCCTATGCGACCTTCATGCGACTCAGTCATGAGACAACTCTCACGCAGCTCAGTCATGAGACAACTCTCATGCGGCTCGGTTATGAAACGACCTTCATGCGGCCCAGTTATGAGACGTCCTTCATACGGCTAAGTTATGAGACGATCCTCATGCGGCCTGGTCATGAGACACTTTCATGCGGCTGGACCTTCATGCGGCCCGATCGTGAGACACTCTTCATGCGGCCCAGCTATGGGACAGTCCTTCATGCGGCTCAGCCAGGATGCATTATTTTGTGGCTTGCCACAGAGTAGCAGTTGAGAAATGTGGCAGAAATTGACCAAGTCTTAACAGTTCGAATTTAGTGCAACAAACAGATCATGATTAATCTTAACCAATCCTCAGCTGCCCACTTCTCGAGGCACAGTTACAAGGATGTGGCCCAAAATTAGCCACATGGCTATATACACCCCATTACTCATGAATTCCTATAAATAGGAAGGTACTATTCCCTTGCACACACACACAGAGATATACACACACACCCGGACAGAGAGAGCATTTCTTCAACGGATCCGAGGTTGCGTTCGATCGTCCAAGGAGTAAGGCAGAGTTGATAGCACTTTTCCGAGCCTCTACCGTCACTCCCCAGAATCTAAACTAAACAATTGTACTTAGATTGCTTTTCCTAGGTTTTGTTCCTAGGCTCTCTTTTGTACAAGCGAGTTTGTAATTGTGAGTCAAAGTTCAGTCCTCCTATAAAACTATTCTATTCTACGATAATCAATGGCAAACACGATGGCAACTCTGCTGGGACTAACTTCTCTACTGCTGAAAAGTTGGTGACACAATCGGATGCAGCCAAACTCGGCTCCATGCAACAGATGCAGGTTGTTTGCTTCGACCAGCAAGCATTTGAAGAGATGCTCTTCGAGGGAAGCACTAGCCCCATCCAGAAGTGAGCCAGCCCAAAGAAGGCCTGCAGGACATGGAGGCCCAAAACCGTTGCCCCTTTCCAAGCTCTGGAAGAAGTGTTCTCTGCTGCCCAAGACGGCGAAGAAGACTCACATGCGGCCCCACTTCACGTCGCAGAGGACCCTGCTGTACCCAAGTTCGGCAAAGTAAAATACTACGATGCTGGAATTACGGGAGCAAATAGGAACTCTATGCGGTCCAGGAAGAAGCCGCATAAGGGTGCGGGCCGCAGAAAGAACGCATATGCGGCCACCAATCCCAACCGCATGCAGAAGGCTCATGCGGCCACCAATCCCAATCCCATGCAGAATGCCTATGCAGCTACCAATCCTAGCCGCAGGGAGATGACCTATGCGGCATCCAATCCCAGCCGCCAGCCATCTGTCTTATGGGCTCGGGTTCAGTCTTCGACCGCCTCTCATGCGGTCCTGACATCAGGAGCTCCAATGAGGATATGCCAGACTTTATACGGCACAGTTTGGACTCTTCCTACTACGCGCCCTTGGGTGCTAGAACGAAGAAGTCTAGAACAGCACGGGCTCGTCGAGCTCAGTCAGCTGTCCCAACCTCTGACCATAAGAGAGTCCCGCTAACTGTTATGCGTGCCTCTGATGGAAAGTTGTATAGAACTGCCCTTGTCCAGCCCCCGACGGTAAACGGACAGGATGGTTCCCAAGAGTCTCCCAACAATGATCGAGGGCAAGTGATTTTACTAGCCCAGCATCAGGGAGCAAACATGATACCAACGCATTCGTATGTTCGGGATTCCCGGGCCCACAAAACGAGTGTAAAAGTTGATCGAGATGTCCTTGACTTGTGAGATATGATCCTTCACAAGCGCAAGGAAAGAGAAGAAACCTTGGTGTGCAAAAAGTCCTTCCATGGACGTCACTGCACTCAAGTTATTGTCAATTGCTGCTGCAACAAGACAGCAGTACAAGAGGACCGGCAGTCCGTCTTCCGACGACTGCAGCAGCCGGGACCGGTCCTACCTCAAAGCTCGGGAGATGAGGCACTTCCTTTCGCATCCTGTAACTCTGCCCGGAAGATCCCTATCGACAAAGGAGGGAAGAAAATAAATACCTCTAACCCAACAATTTCAACCAGCACGGCCAAGAAATTCTCATCTAAGCTGTTGTCCACAGCCGTCACAGGAGAAGTTTATCAAGGTACCCGCTCAAAGACAAAATCTTCAACACTGGGAGATTCGTCATCCACATTCCTGAGGGTAGTTGAAGCTGGGGGCAGCTGTAACGCCCCAGTCCCAAAATACGTAGGACCGAGTACGTGAACATGCCAGCTGCACATATACGAAGAATACCCCAATATATGGAATCCTCATATATGCACATAATATGTAAATAAAAATAATCACAGGCCAGAATAACATATCTAATCTCATCACACTCAACACAGAAGATAATAGAGTCCAAATAAATAAATAAGAGTAACAAGAGATAGCTGGGTGAACATACTCACTCCAAACAGCTATGAAAAATAGTCTCACAAGATCGGAGTCCAACTTCCGCAAAATAGAAATAAAAGAGATGTAAAATAATCCACTAATGTCTCAAATATAGAATAGACTAGAAATTAGTAGTGATTGCCTCGTCATCAATGTAGGATAGCTCCAATGCCGCTCCGTACTCCTGTGGAATATCGTCTAAACCTGGAGAGATAACCAGGTCCTCAGGGGACATAGCAAAATACAAGAAACACCATGCCATATAAACTGTGATAGTATAATAAAAGAAAAGGTATGCACGAAATCGGGTTCTTGACCATTCTACTGTGAATATGCAGTTGAGATACAATCCTTCGACGCATGAGCCCTGGCTGTAAATGAGATCGGTATAGTTCCCATAGAGGGTACCAGGGGCCTACGTCCATAACGCTCGGGAAGTGCCAGAGGGCACCATGTGCAAGGACTACGTCCATAACGCTCTGGGAAGCGTCAGAGGGCGCCTGGAGCCTGCGTCTCCGGAGGAGCGCACAGGTAATCAGGGAAGTGAAAAGAAGCCCATACGTCAGGTATTGTTCTTCCCACCCAATGCCTAGTATCACCATCTCCATGACTGATATGAACCTCTAGTAACCGCCAAGTCTTCTAATATGTAATACTATAGGCAGTTACTCCTATCCGTCGCACGCTCCATACGTATCGGTGGCCAGCCGACTACGCAAAAACGTGTCCTATATGTGACTCACATCACGTGATACAATAAGTGTCAAGGCCATATGAGATATACCAATATCTCAACATCAATGGGTGGTCAATAAGCTAAGTCAATGCAAGAGAATAAATAAAGCAAGAAAAATGATCGATAGAGTCGCCTGCACCCAGTGTGACTTGTACGCACAGTTTAAATCACGAAACAAAATGCTGATAGCAACTGAAAATAAGAACATAATAATCACATAGTAAGGTGGCAAGGTATCTTGTCTGCAGTGCGAGAAGGGCAATCCAAGAGTGGCAAGTGTCAGCACCAAACTCACAAGTTACAGATGACTCCAAATGCTGAAACAAACATCAAAAATGATCTCAGTGAAGAAGATATACCTAGGAAATGCATGTCCAAAAGTCAAATTCTGGAACAGGGGCAAAACCGTAATTTTGGGTCAAAATAATGTCCGCCGTTGGACCCGCTTTGCACCGAAACTCGTGCCAAAGTCTACGGTCTCTAAAGTCGTCAAACTATATGTCTACGGTTTCAGTTTGAGGAGAGGAACTCAACGGTATGTCCAGTTTTGGATTCTGAGGAGCCGTGTACAAAATCGCCCGTTTGAGTGGGTCGAGGGCCCGCCAAAAATGGGTTCCGATTCGACCTTCTCAGAATCGAACCAAACTTGGCATGCAGGACCAAAATTTTGATCCGAACCTGTTGGCGCAAGTTTCGTCTCGATTCGACGACTGTACAAGAAGTTATGGGCAAGTTTCCAAACGTCAATATGGGAGTATCTCGACGGATACGTATTGGTTTCGTCGCGCACACGCGACGAAACTGAGTTCCGTCAGTTCCCACACGTCCGCAACATCCATACGCGCCTTTCGATGCGTATAGCGCACGACCACGTTGCCCGGTTTGTCGGGGCGTACGTCGTATCGGACAAAATTTTCTAAAATCTATTATTTTGAAACCAGTTTTTCACTCAAGTTTAACATGGAATTAATTCTCACACAGAAATCGAAATACCGATCTATCAGTTGTGTTTCAATCGTGGTTATGTTGTCTTCACACGTGTTCAATTAGTTTCTGAAAATTCTCGACACATAGTTCGGAATCTGGCTTCTAAGTTGAGGTTTTGGACTGCCCTAAAACTGTTCCGTTCCGACAGTTTTTCGGGAATTTGGTTTCGAAATACCGAGCGATATATAGGGTTTCTGTCACGACCCGCACCCACTGTGAGGGTACGAGAACGTAACAATGCCCAGCCTATGCCATAGTGTCGGCGGTAGAACGCTGTCCTAGGTCAACATACATCTAACAATATATCTCTAAACATTTATGCTCCCCGAATGGGGGTGACATAGCAGTAATAACTCAATCACAACTAAGGAGGAGATAGCACGATATGAAATAGAACTCAAGGAAATAAATAGATGAAAAGTAGTCTAAGATAATCCCAGCAATATCCAGAAGTACATGGTCTCAGATACAGAATGAAAGAATATAACAACTCTGAACTCCAAATAAAGTCTAGCTAAGCATGTCTCATAACTACATAAAAGATAGATAAGCCTAACTAATCTAGTCTAAGCAATCGAGGTGATATCCTCAGCTAGAGCTGGGTCCTCCTAAGGGTCCATCTCGCAGGTGTCATCTAAGGCTGCCCCGTAGTAAGTGTCCAGGCAAGCCTCCTCCTCGTCCTCTGTAATATTTTTAACAGGTCCAGTCAGGACAGGAGCGAGTACAGTACATCTCAACAGTTCATAGCAGGTTAGAAGATATAATCATGCAGTAAAGTAAGATACAAGTACTGAAAGAAGTGCAGTATGTAAACAGAGAGAGAAGCTGTAATAGAAATCTACTATAAATAAAGAACAAACATGTGGCTAGTGAGTCAGTATAATATAGACATGTAAATGGCATAGGAGATTCTGATAAGACACTATAGAAGCGATTCTGATAAGATACTACTTGGATATTATTCACATGTCTACTTCTACTCCCCCGTACCCCAATCAGTACACAAGGATCCAAACAGGTTATGTTATACTATGTACAGCCCCCGAAGGGTGGTAAGCCTCCGAAAGGTGATAATCCCCCGAAGGGTGGTAAGCCTCCGAAAGGTGATAAGCCCCCGAAGGGTGGTACATAGTAGTCCCAAAAATGGGTATTCTAGGAGACTCTGTGATCATAAGAGTATATGTCACAAGTAATCGAAGAACCTGTGAAGCATAGTGATACGACATGTAAGTGAAATACACAGAACATGTAGTACCCGATGCTCCCTAAGGATAACATCTCAAGTGGGGATGCGTATAGTACCAATTCGTGTGACCAACGTGACAGTACAAGTAAAGTAATTTAATGAAGGAAATAATTCTAAGCAGGATATGAAATGATCAGAGAATGTACTCGCCTGTATCTGAGTGTCCAATCTAAAAGGTACTGTCCGAGGAGTGGTGTCTGGCTCCTAATCAGAACAGCACAAGTCACAACAAGTCTAAAATGGCAAAATGAAGTTCTACTATGCATTCTACATGATTCTAGGTCAATCTAGGCCAAAGTCAACTCTTGGTCAACTCTGGTCAACCCTAGAAGTCAAACTAGGTCAACCAAGTCTAATTTGGGTCAACTAGTCTACAAGTCAACCTATATCTAAAATCTATCACTCTATATATATATAGAAGTCTAACTATACCACATATACACATATTCATCACACTACACAATATATACATATATACATCCTATATAACCCTAGGCTAAGTATAACCCTATAACATTTAGCTAACAAGGAAATGTATATATATATACACTCATACATTATACACACACATATATATATATATATATAAAGAGAGAGGCCTGTGTGTTGTGTGTGACAAGGGTGTGATGGTGTGAGAGGAAAACAGTGAAGAGACAACCAAGCCTCAAGCCCAACTCAAATAATACATGAAACAGTCCAAACAAATACTAATTAATCAACTACCCTTCCAGTTATCATCACCCATAAATCAGTCCACAGTTCAATCAAATAGGAAACTGGAAACAACATTTCTAAACCACATTAATACAACATAGGTAAACAATGGAAATGAATCAGTAAAGTGACAGTCCATAAAGGAAAACTGGAACTAAGGTAATGGATACCCCATTCCCAGGTTCAAAAACCATATGAAAGGGAATGAAATCAGTTTATAATGTAACAACATGGTTTAAAACCATTCTCAGGTTTTAAAACTAAATCTCAGTTCTCATATCAGTAATAACAGTTGAAGTAATCAGACCAAACTAATACCCCATAACCATTTCCAAAGCCTATATGAATCTAAATGTTCATTAATATATGAAAACAACATGTAGGAAGAACTATCAATGATAAAAGCAATTAGACCAGGATCAACAGTTGGGAAAGGAAATCTGTTTCAAAACACAGAACTCAGTAATCAATACCAAAAGGGAATCAATGTACAGTAACATTCCAGGTTTAAGGTCTCATTTCAGTCTTAAGGGAAGCAACAGTGAACACATTGAATTCTCAAAATTTGAACTTAATCTCAGGTAGCAAGAAATGTAAAAATTCAGTTCATAAGAGTTGATCCAACTTGAACACTAAATTCCATTCTACACATTCCAAAGCCTAACTTGAAGGCCATACACCTAGTTAACATGATATGTAACATGTAGGGACAATAATCAGTAAACAAGCTTAAACAAATGGGGAATTAAATGGGTTTGAAAAACTGGAATTGTATGTATCAGTGCTGTATCAAAAATTTTACAGTTCAAACCAATTCGAGCCAAAACTCCACATTAAACCCAAACAAATATGTAACCCTATAATAACATAGATTAAACATGATATTTAGAATCTAATTAATCATTAAAACATCATTTAAAAACATTTAAAAATGATTAAACATCAGAATACAATTTTAGAACACACACGCACACAGTGTGTCCCCGTGCACACGGAAATACGTATCCGACACGACACGAGGACTCGTGAAACTTTGTGAGCCTCGTGTCAGACAGTGCCCCATGCTTCGTGTCCATTTCCACGTGTCGAGGTGGCGTATCCTGCACGCAGTAGCCCCCGAGTAGCTGGGGAGCTACAGTGCCGCGCGCACGCACCCGCACCCGCGTGTTCCCGTGTCCCCCATGACTCGACACGACACAAGAAACATCACACGACACTGGGACCCTCTAAGCGACACCTAGGGCTAATTTCCTATTCAAATAGATTCCAAAAACTCGACTGGAATGTCCTTTGAGACATTTCGTCGAACACCTTAAACAATCCCCTAATATGTGTCCGATACGGACACGAAATGGGTCCAAAACCTAGGGTTAGCCTATCCTACTGTTAGGTTAGGGCTAGGGCATTCCTAAAATGATTTTTAACAGAATTTAGGAGCAAAGGAAGGGATTATACCTATATGTGAATAAGCTCTCAAAAAGCCGCAATGAAATGATTCCTCAAACCACCAAAAGTTCTCCAAATTGATTCCTCCCTGTGAAAACTTAATACCAACAGCAAGAACAATAGATTTAGGTCCTATTGCAATTTGTTTAAGGGAAAAAGGATTTAAAATGAATTTAATATGAATTTTGGAAGATGGAACTCACCTCTTTCTAAAAACTTGGATAAACCCTAAGAGAGAGGCTAGCCCTAATTTCTAGGAGAGGTTTTATAGAGGGGGAATCCCAATGAGGATAGGGTGGCCGGCCATCATGGGCTAAGTTAGGGTTTGTACTAGGTTGGCTAGTCCTATTAGGTTAAGTCACAAAATGACTTGTGAAATCACAGACCATTTCTCAAACCATTTAATTCCAAATTCCTTAATTCAATTTCTAATGAATCAAAACCCACTAACTTAAGTCATGCTAGGTTAGACTAGAGTCACTTAGCCTAACCAAGTCCACCTAACTAGGGTTAGCTCCTAGGTTGGTCTACAAGGGTCAAAACTAGTCAAAGTCAACCTAGTCTAAACAATTCCTAAATAATTCCTAAAAATTCCCATAAATTCAAATTAATTCTAATAAATTTAAATTACCCCAAAAATGAAAAAAAATACCCTCACACTAGAAATGTGGTAGTGACAAATCTACCCTCCTTAAAAGAATTTCGTCCTCGAAATTGAAAGGCGAAATACAACTGATGAGAAGGATAGAAAGCATACCTCACGGTCCAAAAAGATAAGGGTAGCGCTCGCGCATCTCATCCTCCCGCTCCCAGGTAGACTCTCCTAGAGAATGATGCCTCCATGCGACGTGCACCAAGGGTATCACCTGGTTCCTCAGAACCTTCTCCCGTCGATCCAGAATCTCCACTGGCTGCTCTGGATAGCTGAGAGAAGACCCAACCTCTATCTTTGAATGATCGAGCACATGGCTAGGGTCAGCCACGTACTGTCTCAACTGTGATACATGAAATACATTGTGGACCCCCACTAGTACATGCGGCAAGTCTATCCTGTATGCAACGTCACCGACTCTTCCACTGATAACGAAAGGGCCGATGAAGCGCGGGCTAAGCTTCCCGTCTCCACCGAAACGTATCGTACCACGAGTAGGAGATATCCTCAAGAAAACCTGGTCTCCGACCTAATTACAAGCAAGGTCTCAATTAATTATTATAACAACATGATCAAAAATCACAAACAAGGAAACCTAAATCTAATCCTACTCTAATCTGTACCTCAAACTCCAAGGACCTCCGGTGGCTATCGGCCCAGTGCCGATGTCTGTCCTGCGCCACGCGAAGTCTGTCCCTGATGAGCTTCACCTTCTCTGCTGCATCAACAACCATCTATGGCCCCAGTAAAGCTCGCTCACCAACATCATCCCAGGATAAGGGTGTACGACACCTACGCCCGTACAGAGCCTCGAAAGGTGACATCTCAATGCTGGCCTGAAAACTATTATTGTAAGGAAACTCTACCAAATGAAGATGATCCTCCCAGGAACCTCCAAAGTCCAGGACGTACGTCCGCAGCATATCCTCAAGGGTCTGAATAGTCCGCTCTGACTGTCCGTCCGTCTGGGGGTGGTATGCATTACTAAACTTGAGCTGAGTGCCCAAGCTGGTCTGCAGACTCCTCCAGAAATGGGAAGTAAAATGGCTATCCCGATCTGAGACGATGCAGACCGGAACTCCGTGAATCCTGACTATCTGCCGTATATACATCTCCGCCAGCCTCTCTGTAGACGTACCCACCTTGAATGGCAAAAAGTGGGCCAATTTGGTCAACCTGTCAACTATGACCCAAATCATGTCTTTTCCTCCTAGAGTACGCGGCAAACCTGAAATGAAGTCCATCGTGATATGCTTCCATTTCCACTCGGGAATGGGAAGCGGCTGCAACAATCCACCGGGCCTCTGTCTCTCTGCCTTGACCTGCTGACAGACCAAACACCTAGCCACGAAGCGAGCCACCTCCCGCTTCATTCCTGACCACCATACATGCTCCCGCAGATCTCGGTACATCTTGTTGGCACCCGGGTATATAGAGTACTAAGATCTGTGGGCCTCCTGCATAACCTGCTCTCTGAGATCTCCGCTGGACACACATAATCTGGAACCGTGCCTCAAGACACCATCCTCTGCAAGAGAAAACTCGCCCTCCAGCAATCCTGATCGAGCCTGCTCCTGGAGACACCGTAGAGCAATGTCCTCAAACTGTGCCGACTTGATCCTCTCTACCAAGTCTGACTGAATCTGCCTCCCCCATAGCTGCATCTGCACTCCGGGCACGATCACCTCAATCCCAAGGCTCTCCAAGTCGGTAAGCAAATGCCGGTCCATGGTCAAACACATGGCTGTCGGATACCTACTCAAGGCATCGGCAACCACGTTGGCCTTCCCTGGGTGATACTGAAGTAGGATATCAAAATCCTTCATCAACTCCAACCATCTGCGCTGCCTCATGTTCAACTCCTTCTGAATGAACACATACTTTAAGCTCTTGTGATCTGTGAAGATCTCCACCCTCTTACCATACAGATAATGCTTCCACAGCTTCAGAGCAAATATCACTGCTGCCAGCTCCAGGTCGTGGGTAGGGTAGTTCTTCTCATGGGGATGTAATTGCCTGGAAGCATAGGCAATCACCTTCCCATGCTGTTGCAAGACGCAACCCAGCCCCTTCCCTGAAGCATCACTATAAATAGTAAAACCACCTGATCCTGAAGGCAATGTCAGAATCGGAGCTGTCGTCAGCCGCTTCTTCAACTCATCAAAAGCTGCCTGACACTCCTCTGACCAAACATACTCAGCATCCTTCCGGGTCAACCGAGTCAACGGCTCTGCAACCTGGGAGAAATCCTGCATGAATCTCCGATAGTATCCTGCCAGCCCCAGGAAACTCCTGATCTCTGCAACTGAAGTCGACGCTGCCCATACCTCAACTGCTACAATCTTCTTGGGGTCAACTGAGATACCATCTCCAGTCACCACATGCCCCAAGAAGTCCACCCGATCCAAGAAGAACTCACATTTGGAGAGCTTCCCGTAAAGCTGCTCCTTCCTGAGAATCTCCAGCACTATCCTCAAGTGCTCCTCGTGCTCCTCCTCAGTCTTGGAATATATCAAGATATCGTCAATAAACACCACCATAAACTGATCCAGATACTGGTGGAACACCTTGTTCATAAGGTTCATAAATACTGCTGGTGCATTGGTTAGCCCAAACGGCATAACCAAAAACTCGAACTGCCCGTACCGCATCCTGAAAGCGGTCTTGGGAATATCCTCCCCCTTCACCTTCACCTGGTGATATCCCGACCTCAGATCAATCTTGGAAAATACCCGAGCTTTGCTCAACTGGTCAAATAGATCGTCGATCCGCGGCAGTAGTTATTTGTTCTTAATCGTGAGGTTGTTGAGTGCCCTATAGTCAATACACATGCGTACTGACCCATCCTTCTTCGGCACAAACAACACTGGTGCACCCCATGGCGACGAACTCGAGCGATGAAGCCCTTGTCATGTAGCTCATCCACATGTTTCTTCAGCTCCACCAGCTCGCTGTTGTTCACCCGATAGACATGCTGAGAGATGGGCTCCGCTCCTGGAACCAAGTCTATCGAGAACTCTATGTCTCTGTCTGGTGGCAATCCTGACAACTCCTCTGGGAAAACATCCATATAATCTGCTATCAAGGGGTGTGGAATCGTCTGCCCCTCGACCGAGACTCCACAGAAAACTCCGCTGCTCTGCTCTGCCTGACGTCTGGAGTACTCGAACTCTGGCTCCCCCGGTGCTCTGAAGAGAACTCTACCCCCTCTGCAATCAATGCTGGCGTGGTGCCTGCTCAACCAATCCATGCCTAGTACTATATCATAGTTCGGCAATGGCATTACGAGCAGGCTCACCTCCAACTCACGGCCTCCCAAAACTACTCTCCGACCCTTACAAACATCACTCACGAGGATAATGCCACCCCCGGTCGTGATCTTGTAAGTCCTAGGCAACGATTCAGCCATGATACCGTGTCTAATCGCAAAAGATACTAATATGAAGCTATGCGAAGCACCAGAATCGAATAATACAAAAGCTGGACTGGAGTCGAGTAGAATCGAACCTGCAATCAGCTCTCCTATCACCTCTGCATCCCCAGCTGCCATGGCGAAAGCTCACCCCTGCTGGCCTCCCCTGGCCTGCTGCTGGTGCTGGACGAACCTCTGCTGCTGCGTCGGCAGGGCTGGTCCCCTCTGCTGGCCTGCTGAAGCTCTGACTCCACCTCCCGGAGCTGCTTGTGCTATACGGCACTCCCTCATCTGGTGGTCTGATGAACCACATACTAGGCACTGGCCCAGCCTCTTCCGGCACTCATTGAAGGCGTGCCCAGGCTTCTTACAGTAGGCACAAGTACCATCCTGTCTCTGATCCTGCTGGTGCTGCCTCGGCTGCTGCTGCTGGTGAACTGGCCTCTGTTGGATCGGTTGCGGCTGAAACTACCTCAGCTGCTGCTGCTAAAAATGGGGCCTCTTGGCCTGGCCCCCGCTGCTGCTGCCTCCAACTGGGTCTCTCCCCCTCTTGAGCCTAAGCTCAAGATCATCCTCTGCTAGCAAGGCTCCTGTCAAGATCTTCTCGAACGTAGCATCGTGGTTGCCCTTGGTCAAGGACTTGACCTCCTTGACTAGGCCCTTCCGAAACCTCTGGGCCTTCGGCGTCTCGCTCAAGCCCTCCACAAACCTGCCGAGGCGACCAAACTCCTCGGCGTACTCCTCCACTGAGAGACTCCCCTGGACCAGGCTTTCGAACTGCGACTCCAAGGCTCTGAGTGCTGAATCTGGGAAGAACTTCTTCTTGAAGAAGCCCCTGAACTGCTCCCAAGTCTGCCCCGGTACCCCCACCCTGGGGTCTGACTGATACCAGGTGCGAGCAAGATCTCGCATCCGGCTAGCTGCGGCCTCGATCTGAAGATCTGCCGGTATCCTGGCCAAGTAGAAGATCTCCTCTATATGCTCGATCCACTCATCGGCATAGAGGATCCCCTCTGTCCCCAGAAAGTCTCTGGGGCTCATCTTCTGAAACTGCTCGATCCCCGGTGTCCTCGGCTGCTGCACCACTGGTCGAGCTGCGGCTGTCGTGACGGCCAACTCCATGCCCCTGTCCTGTCGAGCCTGCTGTCTGTCCATGAACTGTTGGAAATATGCGAACATCTGAGCTGCGTCCACGTATCCTGGAGGTGGCTGCTGGAAGGGATCCTCTGGAATGACCGGGTCTGGCCTCCGAGTCGGTGGATGCATACCCCCTGCTGCGGCTGCCGAGGTCTCCATATGAGCTGAGGTGGCAGGAGCTGCAGTCCCCTGGCCTCGCCGTACTTGCTGAGAGGTAGCCGTCCCCTCTATAGCATCCTCATGAATGGCATGCTACGATCGAGTCTCTACCATCCTGAAGATAGACAAACAAGAGTATCAATTTCTGAGAAAGAAGCAAAATAACAAAGGCGGACAATTATAATTCAAAGGATCAGCTGGCAAAAGGATTTAGATGGCAATAAAAGAAATTTTCCGAAAGTGATTGAGTACCTTAAAAATTAATGTCCTATATCCTACTGCAGGCTGTAGTGATACTCTAATTCGAATACCACTACACTTCTAGTCTAGACCTGCATGGGCCACCACTAAAAACGTGTCACGACCCACACCCACTGTGAGGGTACGAGAACGTAACAATGCCCAACCTACGCCGCAGTGTCGGCGGTAGAACGCTGTCCTAGGTCAACATACATCTAACAATATATCTCTAAACAGTTTATACTCCCCGAATGGGGGTGACATAGCAGTAATAACTCAATCACATCTAAGGAAGAGATAGCACGATATGAAATAGAACTCAAGGAAATAAATAGATAAAAAGTAGTCTAAGATAATCCCAGCAATATCCAGAAGTACATGGTATCAGATACAGAATGAAAGAATATATACAACTCTGAACTCCAAATAAAGTCTAGCTAAATATGTCTCATAACTACATAAAAGATAGATAAGCCTAACTAATCTAGTCTAGGCAATCGGGGTGATATCCTCAGCTAGAGCTGGGTCCTCCTGAGGGTCCAGCTCGCAGGTGTCATCTAAGGCTGCCCCATAGTAAGTGTCCAGAGAAGCCTCCTCCTCGTCCTCTGTAATATTTTCAACAGGTCCAGTCAGGACAGGAGCGAGTACAGTACATCTCAACAGTTCACAGCAGGTTAGAAAATATAATCATGCAGTAAAGTAAGATACAAGTACTGAAAGAAGTGCAGTATGTAAACAGAGAGAGAAAGCTGTAATAGAAATATCTACTATAAATAAAGAACTAACATGTGGCTAGTGAGTCAGAGTATAATATAGACATGTAAATGGCATAGGAGATTCTGATAAGACACTATGGAAGAGATTCTGATAAGATACTACTTGGGTATTATTCACATGTCTACTTCTACTCCTCCGTACCCCCAATCAGTACACAAGGATCCAAACAGGTTATGTTATGATACTATGTACAGCCCCCGAAGGGTGGTAAGCCTCCGAAAGGTGATAAGCCCCCGAAGGGTGGTAAGCCTCTGAAAGGTGATAAGCCTCCGAAGGGTGGTACATAGTAGTCCCAAAAATGGGGATTCTAGGAGACTCTGTGATCATAAGAGTATATGTCACAAGTGATCGAAGAACCTGTGAAGCATAGTGATACGACATATAAGTGAAACGCACAGAACATGTAGTACCCGATGCTCCCTAAGGATAACATCTCAAGTGGGGATCCGTATAGTACCAATCCGTGTGACCAACGTGACAGTACAAGTAAAGTAATTTAATGCAGAAAATAATTCTAAGTATGATATGAAATGATCAGAGAATGTACTCGCCTGTATCTGAGTGTCCAATATGACAGGTACTGTCCGAGGAGTGGTGTCTGGCTCCTAATCAGAACAGCACAAGTCACAACAAGCCTAAAATGGAAAAATAAAGTTCTACTATGCATTCTACATGATTCTAGGTCAATCTAGGCCAAAGTCAACTCTTGGTCAACTCTGGTCAACCCTAGAAGTCAAACTAGGTCAACCAAGTCTAATTAAGGTCAACTAGTCTACAAGTCAACCTATATCTAAAATCTATCACTCTATATATATATATATATATATATAGAAGTCTAACTATACCACATATACACATATTCATCACACTACACAATATATACATATATACATCCTATATAACCCTAGGCTAAGTATAACCCTATAACATTAAGCTAACAAGGAAATGTATATATATACACTCATACATTATACACACACATATATATATATATATAGAGGCCTGTGTGTTGTGTGTGACAAGGGTGTGATGGTGTGAGAGGAAAACAGTGAAGAGACAACCAAGCCTCAAGCCCAACTCAAATAATACATGAAACAGTCCAAACAAATACTAATTAATCAACTACCCTTCCAGTTATCATCACCCATAAATCAGTCCACAGTTCAATCAAATAGGAAACTGGAAACAATATTTCTAAACCAAGTTAATACAACATAGGTAAACAATGGAAATGAATCAGTAAAGTGACAGTCCAAAAGGAAAACTGGAACTCAGGTAATGGATACCCCATTCCCAGGTTCAAGAACCATATGAAAGGGAATGAAATCAGTTTACAATGTAACAACATGGTTTAAAACCATTCTCAGGTTTTAAAACTAAATCTCAGTTCTCATATCAGTAATAACAGTTGAAGTAATCAGACCAAACTAATACCCCATAACCATTTCCAAAGCCTATATGAATCTAAATGTTCATTAATATATGAAAACAACATGTAGGAAGAACTATCAATGATAAAAGCAATTAAACCAGGATCAACAGTTGGGAAAAGAAATCTGTTTCAAAATACAGAACTCAGTAATCAATACCAAAAGGGAATCAATGTACAGTAACATTCCAGGTTTAAGGTCTTATTTCAGTCTTAAGGGAAGCAACAGTGAACACATTGAATTCTCAAAATTTGAACTTAATCTCAGGTAGCAAGGAATATAAAAATTCAGTTCATAAGAGTTGATCCAACTTGAACACTAAATCCCATTCTACACATTCCAAAGCCTAACTTGAAGGCCATACACCTAGTTAACATGATATGTAACATGTAGGGACAATAATCGGTAAACAAGCTTAAACAAATGGGGAATTAAATGGGTTTGAAAAACTGGAATTGTATGTATCAGTGCTGTATCAGAAATTTTACAGTTCAAACCAATTCGAGCCAAAACTCCACATTAAACCCAAACAAATATGTAACCCTATAATAACAGAGATTAAACATGATATTTAGAATCTAATTAATCATTAAAACGTCATTTAAAAACATTTAAAAATGATTAAACATCAGAATACAATTTCAGAACACACACGCACACAGTGTGTCCCCGTGCACACGAAAATACGTGTTCGACACGACACGAGGACTCGTAAAACTTTGCGAGCCTCGTGTCAGACAGTGCCCCATGCTTCGTGTCCATTTCCATGTGTCGAGGTGGCGTATCCTGCACGCAGTAGCCCCCGAGTAGCAGGGGAGCTACAGTGCCGCGCGTACGCACCCGCACCCGCGTGTTCCCGTGTCCCCCACGACTCGACACGACACAGGAAACATCACACGACACTGGGACCCTCTAAGCGACACCTAGGGCTAATTTCCTATTCAAATAGATTCCAAAAACTCGACTGGAATGTCCTTTGAGACATTTCGTCGAATACCTTAAACAATCCCTTAATATGTGTCCGATATGGACACGAAATGGGTCCAAAACCTAGGGTTAGCCTATCCTACTGTTAGGTTAGGTCTAGGGTATTCCTAAAATGATTTTTAACAAAATTTAGGAGCAAAGGAAGGGATTATACCTATATGTGAACAAGCTCTCAAAAAGCCCCAATGAAATGATTCCTCAAACCACCAAAAGTTCTCCAAATTGATTCCTTCCTGTGAAAACTTAATACCAACAGCAAGAACAATGGATTTAGGTCCTTTTGCAAATTGTTTGAGGGAAAAAAGATTTAAAATGAATTTAATATGAATTTTGGAAGATGGAACTCACATCTTTCTAAAAACTTGGATAAACCCTAAGAGAGAGGCTAGCCCTAATTTCTAGGAGAGGTTTTATAGAGGGGGAATCCCAATGAGGATAGGGTGGCCGACCATCATGGGCTAGGTTAGGGTTTGTACTAGGTTGGCTAGTCCTATTAGGTTAAGTCACAAAATGACTTGTGAAATCACAAGCCATTTCTCAAACCATTTAATTCCAAATTCCTTAAGTCAATTTCTAATGAATCAAAACCCACTAACTTAAGTCATGCTAGGTTAGACTAGAGTCACTTAGCCTAACCAAGTCCAACTAACTAGGGTTAGCTCCTAGGTTGGTCTACAAGGGTCAAAACTAGTCAAAGTCAACCTAGTCTAAACAATTCCAAAATAATTCCTAAAAATTCCCATAAATTCAAATTAATTCTAATAAATTTAAATTACCCCAAAAATGATAAAAATACCCTCATACTAGAATTGTGGTAGTGACAGTTTCGCTCGATTCTACCAGAGAGGGTTTTGAGAGGGTTATATCTACTACGCATAGCATTCGATAGATCGAACTTTCGTCGAACAGATTTAAAGAAATCAGAATTGGAAGATGGGTACCTGAGTTTTTCGAAAACAGAGTATCCTCTGTTAACTGTCGACTCCGAGCGATTGGATGGCGATCCGAACGTCGGCAACGACTAGCAGGAGATCGGCGGTGAGCGCGGGGTGTGGGGGAAGGTTGGCGGCCTTGGGTCAAGAGGTTTTGGATTATGAGAGGGGGTTAGGGTTTCGGTTTTGATGAGCAGATTTATATACTGCTGCTACTGCTAATTCGAATAGGACTAATACTAAGGCTCGGGTTGCAAGTATTACAATTGCAGCTGGGCTGCTAAGTCCCAACATGGGGGTGTGGGGTCGGGCCCACCCCCTTGCAGCCGCTGGTGCGTTCAAAGCTATTAGGGGGGTCGGGTATTAGGAATGGTAGCAGCTGAAGCTGCTTTCAATTATAATAGGGGGGTCGGCTGAGGTGGACTGGCCCACGTGGCTGGTCCCCTCTACACATTTTTTTTTAACAAACAGTAACTTTATATATATATATATATATATATATATATATATATATATATATATATATATATATATATATATATATATATATATATTAAGCAAGCAATAAACTCCTAAAAATTTACCAATAAATTTCCTAAAATTTTAGAATTTACTATATACCTTATTTAATAGAAATATTAATAGCACACATATAATATATACACACATGCATTTATACTTACGTACACCTACCAAATAAATTCTAAATAATATAAAAAATAATTTTTATGGCACTAAAATAATTTCGGAAAATATTGGGGGTTTACATCCTACCCAACTTAAAGAAAATTTCGTCCTCGAAATTAAACTAAGGTCGGGGGATCAAATGCAATGCATGGAAATATAAATGCAAGACATACCTTCGTCTTCGAACAAAAGCGGGTAGCAGTTTCGGATGTCGTCCTCGCGCTCCCAAGTAGACTCCCCTGGCGAGTGATGCTTCCATGCCATGCGAACCAATGGAATAGATTGATTCCGCAACACTTTCACTCGGCGATCGAGGATACCTACTGGTTGCTCTTCATACGACAAACTTTGTCCAACTGTGATCTCGGAGTGATCAAGCACATGATTGCTGTCTGCCACGTACCTCCTCAGCTGAGATACATAGAATACGTCATGTACTCCCTCTAGTGACGGTGGCAATGCCAATCTGTAGGCAACCTCTCCAACACGTTCCAAGATATCGAAAGGGCCGATGTACCTTGGACTCAACTTGCCACGTCCTCCGAATCGAATCGTGCCTCTAGTGGGGGATATCTTCAAGAACACATGGTCACCCTCTTTGAACTCCGAGGGTCGACAACGATTATCTGCCCACTGCTTCTGGCGATCCTGCACTGCTCGCAGGCGGTCCTGAATCTTCTTCTCTGTCTCCACTGTGCTCAAGACCAACTCGGGACCCAATAGCTGTCGCTCTCCTATGTCGCTCCAACAAACAGGAGACCGATACTTCCTACCATACAACGCTTCAAACGGAGCCATCTGAATGCTCGCTTGATAGCTATTGTTGTAGAAAAACTCAACAAGATGAAGATGGTCCTCTCACAAACCGCCAAAATTAAGCATACACGCTCTCAACATATCCTCTAGCGTCTGAATGGTACACTCTGACTGGCCGTCTGTCTGCGGATGATACGATGTGCTAAACTTCAATCGGGTGCCCAAACTCTCTTGCATGCTTCTCCAAAAGTGCGAGGTAAACCTTGAGTCACGGTCCGACACAATACTAACAGGCACACCATGCAATCTCACAATCTGCTCCATATACATCTCTGCCAATACCTATGTCGACTGGCCCACTCTAAAAGGTAAGAAATGGGCTGACTTTGTAAGTCTGTCAACAATCACCCATACTGCGTCACGTCCCCTAGGACTCCGAGGAAAACCCGTGACAAAATCCATAGTAATGTGTTCCCACTTCCACTCGGGAATGGGTAGTAGCTGTAATAATCCGGCCGTCCTCCGGTGCTCCGCCTTCACTTGTTGACATACCAAGCACTTGGCAACAAAACGAGCTATCTCCCGCTTCATTCCGTGCCACCAATAATACTGTCGTAAGTCGCGATACAACTTGGTTCCTCCGGGATGAATAGAGTAAGTCGAACTGTGAGCCTCTGCCATCATCTCCTGTCGTAGCTCTCCATTGGGAACATTAATACGATCGCCACATCGCAATGTCCCATCTGCATGGATCCTCAAACCTGTCTGCTCTCTTGCTTCAGTCCTCTCTTTCAGCCGTCGAAATCTAGCATCATTAGGCAATGCTGCCTTGGTACGCTCTACCAGTGATGATTGCACTTGAAGGTTGGCTAATACGCCGTCTGCTCCGGGCAAAACTACTTCGATACCAAGCTGCTCCAAGTCTCTAATTAATTCCTTCTGTGTAGTCAGAAAGTGTACCATGTGCTTACGGCTTAATGCGTCTTCCACGACATTAGCCTTGCCCGGATGATAATGAAGCTTGATCTCATAATCTTTCATCAACTCCAACCAACGTCGCTGTCGCATATTCAACTCTTTTTGTGTGAACACGTACTTGAGGCTCTTATGATCAGTGTAGGTATCAACCTTCTCGCCGTACAAGTAGTGTCTCCATAGCTTCAAGGCAAAGATAATCGCTGCGAGCTCTAGATCGTGGGTCGAATAATTCTTCTCATGCACTCTCAACTGTCGTAATGCATATGCTACTACACGACCATGCTGCATCAATACACATCCTAATCCCTTTCCGGATGTGTCGCTGTAGATCACAAATCCTCTTGGGCCCGATGGTAGTGTCAGGATCGGTGCTGTGGTCAATCGCTTTTTCAACTCGTCAAAAGTGGCTTGACACTCGTCTGTCCATACAAACTCCTGATCCTTGCAAGTCAATCGAGTCATAGGCCCCGCTATTTGAGAGAAATCTTCTATGAACCTTCGGTAGTAACCCGCAAGTTCGAGGAAACTTCTCACTTCAGAAGCTGTTGTGGGAGCGGGCCATGATTTGACTGCTGTGATCTTCTCTGGGTCTACTGATATACCATCGCCCGTAACAATATGACCGAGAAATGATACCACCTTGAGAAAGAAATCACACTTGCTAAGCTTTGCAAAGAGTCTCTCGTTCCTCAATGTTCCTAAGACTATCCGTAGATGCTGCTCGTGCTCCTCTTGACTCTTGGAGTGGATCAAGATATCGTCTATAAAGACTACTACAAATTGTCCAAGTACTGATGAAAGATCTTGTTCATTAAATTCATGAAAACTGCGAGAGCATTAGTCAAACCGAAAGGCATGACCAAGAACTCGTAGTGTGCATACCTCGATCGAAAGGCCGTCTTGGCAATATCTTCCTTCCGAACCTTCAATTGGTGATAGCCCGATCGTAAGTCAATCTTGGAGAATACTTTGTCTCCACTCAGTTGGTCAAATAGATCGTCTATACACGGCAAGGGATACTTGTTCTTCACTGTCACTGCATTCAATGCTCTGTAGTCGATGCACAAGTGCACGGACCCGTCTTTCTTAGGCACAAAAAGAATGGGTGCTCCCCATGGTGACGCACTGGCACGAATAAATCCCTTCTCTAATAAGTCATCAATTTGCGTCTTCATCTCTACTAACTCCTTGGGTGCCAGACGATATACTCGAGATGAAATAGGATCGGCTCCGGGAATAAGCTCAATAGAAAACTCAACATCTCGGTCAGGTGGTAGTCCTGGCAACTCCTCGGGGAATACATCCTCGAACTCGGTGATAATAGGGTGCTGCTGGGTGTCATGCATCATCATATGTGTTCCCGATGTGGGTGCATCACAACTATCTAAGTCTTCTTTGGTGAACTCAAACTCTGCCGCATTCGGTGGTCTAAAGATAATAATGCTCCTATGGCAGTCTATGAGAGCGAAATGCTGGCTCAACCAGTCCATTCCAAGAACTACATCGAATGTCGACATAGGTAATACAAGAAGTCGTGCCATCATCTCTCTGCCATTTATCACTACAGGACAAAGTCTACAAACACCACTAACAGGTAAAACTCCTCCTCCAGTGAGGATTTTAACATTCTTAGCTAAGGGTGTGATGGGAATGCTGTGTCTAGTGGCAAAACTAGTGGCTATAAATGAATGTGCGGCTCCAATATCAAATAATATAATAGCAGGAAAAGATGCAACTAGAACCATACCTGCTATAACCTCCGCCTCTGTCTCTATATCATCAACAGCAAGTGAGAATGCCTGCCCATAATTTTGTTCCGGGCCCTGAGCTCTGACCTTGTTGTACTGTGTGCCTTGGGGAGGCAATGGTGGACGAGATGCTCCTACTATGGGCTGTGGTGCTGGAAGAGCTGGGGCTGTGGGTCTCGGATTTTTTTGAGCTTGTACTATTGTATGTTGCTCCGGACAATCCTTGAGCATGTGCTGATTGGATCCACATCTCAAGCATAATCCAAGGCGAGTCCTGCTGTCGTTCTGGATATGTCCTTGTTTTTCACAGTAATGGCAAACGTGCTTCTAATAAGGTGAGGGCCTCTGCTGGAACTGTCCTGTGGTCCTTCTGATAGGTCTACTCTGAGTAGTTTGGGCTGGTGTAACTGCTGGGGTATGGCGCCTCGATGTCTGCTGTTGTTCCTTGCAAAGAATCTCTTGAGAACGAGCTTCTTCCAAGACAGCTGAATGGGAGACTCGAGACTGAGTAGTCGTATAAGACATGAGCTCGGGTGCAAGCCCCTGGTGAAATCTCCTCGCCTTTTCTAACTCTGTCGGAATCAATCCCGCACCAAATCGACTCAGACGATTGAACTCCGAGTCATACTCATCAACTGTCATATTCCCTTGTTTCAGATGAAGGAACTGGTCATAGAGACCATCTCGAACATGAATAGGGAAGAATCTCTCATAAAATGCATCATAGAACTGCTTCCAGGTGATCCCAGTGCCTAATCGTCTCTCTTTCGCCTTCCACCAGAGGTGAGCATTATCTTCTAACAGTAGGTCCACTTCTGTCATCCAATCCCGAGCTGGCAACTGGGATGCCTTCAGTAGCTTCTCGGTACTAATAAGCCACTGTGACACCTCTAATGGTTTCTTCGTCCCTCTAAAGGCCTTGGGGTTCATATCTGTAAAATTCTTGATAGAGCCTTCATAGGGATGCAGAGCCGGTACTGGGGCTGGTACTGGATGTGGTGGTGGAGGTCTAGCCATGGCTGCCATCATCGTCTGTCTCATCAGCTCAGTCTGTTGCCACTGAGCCTGCATCATGGTATACATAAACTGAGTAGTAGGGCTCCCACCTGTCGGTAGTGGGGGCATATGAGGTCCCGACTGTGGAGGAAACTGCTGAGGGAATGGTGGTGGAGGAGGCAGTGGTACATTCCCTCCCGGTGGCATGGTAGTAGTCTGTCCAGCCTGGCTGCCTGGGGGTGCTACGATATTTGGGTACTCTGTCGTCGGTATCGTAGTAGGCTGCGACATTTCTGGCTGGTAGGGTGTCGCTGGAGTCATGGGAGGATTCTGTCCCTCCGGAGTTGTCTCCTCGCTAGATGTGAGGGCCAAGGCAGAAGTGCGTCCGCTAGGTAGATTCATACTGTTGGCACGAGGAAGATAAGTTGATATAGGAAAGATTAGATATGAAGTAAATCGAATAATCAAGAAAGTTTCGAAAAGATTGGAAGCCAAGGAATAGTAGTAGTTCTGGATGAGATATTCTTATTCCTATATGTAGGCTTGTTGGGCACAATCATGTAACCCAACAATATTAAATCTGACCTGCATGGGCCACCACAAAAACATGTAATGCCCCAGTCCCAAAATACGTAGGACCGAGTACGTGAACATGCCAGCTGCACATATACGAAGAATACCCCAATATATGGAATTCTCATATATGCACATAAGCTATAAATAAAAATAATCACAGGCCAGAATAACATATCTAATCTCATCACAGCTCAACACAGAAGATAATAGAGTCCAAATAAATAAATAAGAGTAACAAGAGATAGCCGGATGAACATACTCACTCCAAACAGCTATGAAAAATAGTCTCACAAGATTGGAGTCCAACTTCCGCAAAATAGAAATAAAAGAGATGTAAAATAATATCCACTAATGTCTCAAATATAGAATAGACTAGAAATCAGTAGTGACTGCCTCGTCATCAATGTAGGATAGCTCCAATGCCGCTCCGTACTCCCGTGGAATATCGTCTAAACTTGGAGAGATAACCAGGTCCTCAGGGGACATAGCAAGATACAAGAAACACTATGCCATATAAACTGTGATAGTATAATAAGAGAAAAGGTATGTACGAAATCGGGTTCCTGACCACTCTACTGTGAATATGCAGTTGAGATACAATCCTTCGACGCATGAGCCCTGACTGTAAATGGGATCGGCATAGTTCCCATAGAGGGTACCAGGGGCCTACGTCCATAACGCTCGGGAAGCGTCAGAGGGCACCATGTGCAAGGGCTACGTCCATAACGCTCTGGGAAGCGTTAGAGGGCGCTTGGAGCCTGCGTCTCCGGAGGAGCGCACATGTAATCAGGGAAGTGAAAAGAAGCCCATACGTCAGGTATTGTTCTCCCCACCCAATGCCTAGTATCATAATCTCCATGACTGATATGAACCTCTAGTAACCGCCAAGTCTTCTAACATGCAATACTATTGGCAGTTACTCCTATCCGTCGCACGGTCCATACGTATCGGTAGCCAGCCGACTACGCGGAAACGTATCCTACATGTGACTCACATCACGTGATACAACAAGTGTCAAGGCCATATGAGATATACCAATACCTCAATATCAATGGGTGGTCAATAAGCTAAGTCAATGTAAGAGAATGAATAAAACAAGAAAAACGACCGATAGAGTCGCCTGCACCCAAGTGTGACTTGGACGCACAGTTTAAATATCACGAAACAAAATACTGAAAATAGCAACTGAAAATAAGAACATAATAATCAAAGAGTAAGGTGGCAAGGTATCTTGCCTGCAGTGCGAGAAGGGCAAATCCAAGAGTAGCAAGTGTCAGCACCAAAACTCACAAGTCACAGATGACTCAAAATGCTGAAACAAACATCAAAAATGATCTCGATAAAAAATATATACCTAGGAAATGCCTGTCCAAAAGTCAAATTCTGGAACAGGGGCAAAACCGTAATTTTGGGTCAAAACGATGTCCGTCGTTGGACCCGCTTTGCATCGAAACACGTGCCAAAGTCTATGGTCTCTAAAGTCGTCAAACTACATGTCTACGATTTCAGTTTGAGGAGAGGAACTCAACGGTATGTCCAGTTTTGGATTCTGAGGAGCCGTGTACAAAATCGCCCGTTTGAGTGGGTCGTGGGCCCGCCAAAAATGGGTTCCGATTCGACCTTCTCAGAATTGAACCAAACTTGGCATGCAGGACCAGAATTTTGATCCTGACATGTTGGCGCAAGTTTCGTCTCGATTCGACGACCGTATACGAAGTTATGGGCAAGTTTGCAAAACGCCGATTCGGGGGTATCTCGACGGATACGCGTTGGTTTCGTCGTGCACACGCGACGAAACTGAGTTCCGTCAGTTCCCACACGTCCGCAACGTCCATAAGCACCTTTCGATGCGTATAACGCGCGACCACGTCACCCGGTTTGTCGGGACGTACGTCGTATCGGACAAAATTTTCTAAAATCTATTATTTTGAAACCAGTTTTCACTCAAGTTTAACATGGAATTAATTCTCACACAGAAATCGAAATACCGATCTATCAATTGTGTTTCAATCATGGTTATGTCGTTTTCACACGTGTTCAATTAGTTTCTAAAAAATCTTGACACATAGTTCGAAATCTGGCTTCTAAGTTGAGGTTTTGGACTGCCCTAAAACTGTTCCGTTCCGACAGTTTTTCGGGAATTTGTTTGAAATACCGAGCGATATATGGGGTTTCGCTCGATTCTACTAGAGAGAGTTTTGAGAGGGTTATATCTACTATGCATAGCATTCGATAGATCGAACTTTCGTCGAACAGATTTAAAGAAATCGGAATTGGAAGATGGGTACCTGAGTTTTTCGAAAACAGAGTATCCTCTGTTAACTGTCGACTCCGAGCGATTGGATGGCGATCCGAACGTCGGCAACGACGGGTAGGAGATCGGCGGTGAGCGCAGGGTGTGGGGAAGTTTGGCGGCCTTGGGTAGAGAGGTTTTGGATTATGAGAGGGGTTAGGGTTTCGGTTTCGATGAGCAGATTTATATACTGCCTCTACTGCTAATTCGAATAGGACTAATACTAAGGCTCGGGTTGCAAGTATTACAATTGCAGCTGGGCTGCTAAATCCCAACATAGGGGTGTGGGGTCGGGCCCACCCCCTTGCAGCCGCTGGTGCGTTCAAAGCTATTAGGGGGTCGGGTATTAGGAATGGTAGCAGCTGAAGCTGCTTTCAATTACAATAGGGGGGTCGGCTGAGGTGGACTGGCCCACGTGGCTGGTCCCCTCTACACATTTTTTTTTAACAAACAGTAACTTTATATATAAATATATATATATATGTACATATATATATATATATATATAATATATATATAATTATATATATATATATATATATATCAAAAAAAAATATATATATATATATATATATATATATATATAAATAAATATAAATATAAATATATATAAATATAATAAATAAATAATATAAATATAATATATATATATAATATATTTATATAAATTAAGCAAGCAATAAACTCCTAAAAATTTACCAATAAATTTCCTAAAATTTTAGAATTTACTATATACCTTATTTAATAGAAATATTAACAACACACTATAATATATACACACATGCATTTGTACTTACGTACAACTACCAAATAATTCTAAATATATAGAAAAATAATTTTTAAGGCACTAAATAATTTAGGAAATATTGGGGGTTTACAGCAGCACTCCTGTGAGCACCCTGAATTTTGGGTTAATTTTTTAATTTTTATTTTATTTTTTTTATGATTGTTTAGTTTCATAAATAATTTATTCTGTTTATTTATCTGTAAATGTGCTTTTCTGTGCCTTTGATTTGGAGTGTCAGGGATGTTCAACTCTGGAAACCTTCTTCACGAGTTTTGTAGTGGACAGGATTGCCTTCATGATGGTATATAGTGTCCCACTCAAACTTGTTCCCTTGTACCCTTTTTGCTTCCCACAATTTCGGGTCGATTTAGACCATTTTATTATTAATTATTTTCCCACTCTTTTCCTTGATCATTTTTAGCACGTTACCGTGACTTTTAATTTGAGAGCACAAGACCAGTTATTTTCTGAAAAACTCATCATGCTGATCTACTCGAGACCTCTTCACCCTTGACCTCGTGCCCCACTCAGACACCATTTTGTGCTCTAATTGCTTCGCACAACTTTTACATATGATCCGATTTTATTTTACCCCACAGTGTCACTTCATTTTCCAACTTAATTTGTGGGTACCCTGTCGACCAAAACCTGTCAGCCCCAAATATGGACATGGCCCATATTTAGCCTACTACCCGTATGACACTTGTGTCCCATTTATTGGAATTTCTATGTGTACTATTCACTTATGATCATCAACACCTATTTTATTCGATTATTTCGCCATGGTCGGATTTAGACCCAATCCGGCTCTACCAAGTCCAGCCAGCTTCGTGTTACTCTCCATCACCATCACCCTCAGCCTCATTACCCTTGGAAAATATCAAGTACTCTTGTTACCTATTTTTAATATTAATAGAAATTCTATTGACTTTAATCCCTATAGGAATGACCCAAATTCCTATAATTAATTCTAGCCATTGATTCCCTATATTAAATCCTCACCCTACATTTTTCCACACTCTCACAAATCCCCCCCAGCCATAGCCGGCCCTAAAACCTATGAGAGAATATTTTCTCTCTCTCTTTCTCTCTCTTTAATTATTTATTACATCTTCTCTCTCTCTCCCACTCTTTTATTTACACCAACAGCAACATTGAACCACCACCACCTACATAACCCGACCTCCCCTCCTCCCTGTCAGGAGCCGCCGGCCACCTCCTCGGCCGAGTCGGCCACCACCGAGTCCATCTTCTCCTCCTTCTTCACACATCACCACCACCATCGACTCCTTCATTTCCTCCTCCTCCTTCCCATTGAACAACCGCCACCACCACCATCCTTAGCCAACATCGGCCGACCACCGCCCACCATCCGCCGCGTGTGCCGCTCGCCGCCCTACCATCGCACGACCAGCAGCAGCAGCCAGCGAGCTGCACAACACAGCAGCAGCCGCGCGCCCCCTTCGTCGCGCGCGCACGGACGGTACAGCACCGCCG